>JANHFT010009743.1:0-13458 GCA_032467955.1 Pseudoxenodon macrops
TATTCTTATGGAATTGGGATTGGCTAATAAGGTTTATGGCCTTATTATGAAAGCCAAGCCACTGGAATGTGTTACCAAGATCTACATGGGCAGAAAAAGAGCTAATTGCTATGCAAGAAGGCATGAGCTATGGTGGCGCAGTGTTTAGAATGCAGTACTGCAGGCTACTTCTGTTGCCTGCTGGCTGCCTGCAATTTGGCAGTTCAAATCTCATAAGCTCAAGGTTGACTCAGCCTTCCATCCTTTCAAGGTGGGTAAAATGAGTGCCCAAAATTGTTGGGGGCAATATGCTGACTCTGTAAACTGCTTAGAGAGGGCTGTAAAGCACTGTGAAGTTGTACATAAGTCTAAGTGCTATTGCTATTGCAGGTTACTAGAGACCTCGTTCTACAGATTACTGGGTCTATCTTGTTGGATTTGAGGTCTATGCTAGGACTGCTGCTATTCCCCTGCTGTATAGCTGTGTTCCTTCCTTCGCAAGCATTCCAGATGGCTGTTGGACGTCCCAGGCCTGGACCTGGGTGATTTCAACTTACCTTCATTGGAGGAGAATTGGAGGGAAATCATGCCAAACATGATCTTCATCAGAACTGCTGGTCACACAGCAATTTGTTTTTGTTTTGTCTTTGAACAAATGCCAGATGATCTGAGGTTGCAAGACAATGTCTGTCCTTATACGGTTCACATCACAGCACTCCATTTGAGGTTAGATAAACATCAGCCTGTTTGCCATTTAGAAAAGCAGTTAATCTGCGACAGATCTGAGAGGCCAGTTCTCCCTTTGTGATTGTTATATTGTTGAGAGTGATATTCCTCAGAGTGGGCAAGGTGGAGGTGATTATTATTATTATGCTGTTTTGTACTGTTAATGTTATTACATATTGTTTTCATGTTTTACAGTTTTGAAGGGGTAAGTGTATATGGCTTAAATCATAAATAAGTAAATTAACAAATAAATACAAAGCACTAGGAAAAAGTCAAGGGGAACAGAATTAAGGTTTTAAAGATTTAATGTTTCCTTTAGGTTGGGGATAATCTGCTTCCAAAAACTACCGTATTTTTCTAACTATAAGGAACACCTACATTTACAGGAGGAAAACAAGAAAAAATATTTTTTTGCCTGCATGCTTCATGTTTTTGCCCTCCCTGGCCCCCAGAAACACTCTGCAGTGCTTCACACTGCCCGTTTTTGCAAAACATGGGCTCATATTTAGCCTAAAAGAGGCCCATTTTTGGCTTGCAGAGTATTTCTGGGGGCCAGGGAGGGCGAAAACGCGTTGCACAGAGGGCTTGGGAGCCAAGGGCTGTGCGGAGCACTGCAGAGTGCTTTTGAAGGCTGAGAAAAGTGAAAATGTGACATGCGGAGAGTTCAGGAGGCCAAAAATGCCTGTATTCAGTCTATAAGATGCACCTAAATTTTCACTCACTTTAAAGGGGGAGGAAGGTGCGTCTTATAGTCTGAAAAATACGGTAATTTTAGGGCAGCTTGCTGGGAGTGGTGTATTTCTCCATCTACTTGTTGCATGAATTAAGCAGGGCTATTGTTATGCTGAAAGATATGCATCTGCCAGAAGCCACATTCTAACAAATGCAGGACTAGAACAAAAAGGAATCAAGTGATGATAATTAAATTAATAATCACCAATTCAAATTACTTGCGTATAAAACAATTGTGCCCAATTTTAAAATTAATCTCCTATCTGCATATCACAACCCTTTCTGATGTTCAAAATGTATAGAAAGATATGAGCATGCATGTGCTATCCACACGCTACCTCTCTTGTCTCTCCCAGCAGAAAGAAAAGATGCCATGGGGTGTGGAAATGGACAAAGGGAAGGAATATAGGTAGTACTCAACTTACAACCATTTGTTTAGTGACCCTTCAAAGTTATGATAGCATTGAAAAAAAGTAACTTACAACTGGAAAGTTTGAGTGCTTGGCAACCAACATGTATTCCAGTGGTGAAATGTAGCTGGCTCTATCTGGCTCATGCTAACTGGTAGTGCCGGCAGTGGGTGGTTCGGCAAGCTGGTAGCGTCGGCGGTAGGAGCCTGCCCCCCCCAAACTGGGACATCATCATGTCCCGGTTTTCACCCTCTGTGCATGCGCAAAGGATGGCACATGCGTGCGTGAAGTGAGCACACACATTAGCGAGCCAGTAGGAAAGGTAAGCACATTTTACCCCTGATGTATTTACAAGTAGTTGCAACATGCCAGTGTTACATGTTTCCCATTTGTGACCTCCTTAGTAGGGCTTCCAACAAGCAAGGCCAATAGGAGTAACCAGATTTGCTTAACAACTGTAGTAAAAAAAAGATCATAGAACTGAGTGTGACTCTTAATGACTGCATTGCTTAGCAATGGATGTTTTGGTCCCAGTTGTGGTTGTAAGCTAAGGACTACCGGTAGCTACATGAGGAATAAAGGGAAAACAAATTGAAAAATAAAACTGAGTGGACATGAGGTGAGGGAAGGGAATGCAAAAAGAAGGCTGGACTTTTTGTATAATTTGGTCAGAAGCCCAGTCCTTAACTATTGACAAATATAAGAGGAAAGGAGAGAAAAAAATCCATATTATGGAAAGTATGCATAATTTTATAACTGCTGCTGTGCTATTCTTCCTTCCTAGGTCATTGGTTTTTGTACGAAGCAAACAATTGTCTGTGCTCACGAAGGAGAAGGAGAACCTGCTTGTCATTTTGATTGCTCTTCTCAGCTCTGGGATCTCCTCTTTGAAATGGAGCTACCAGAATCATGCTGTGTTTCTTACTCAGTTGTAAGCAGAAAGAACCAGCTCTGTGCGAGAATTGGTTTTATGAGTCATGAAAAAGGAGCAAATGGTTAGTTAGCTCATTAATTATTTGGAGTGGCAGAAAGAAGGAAATCGTGGTAGGACTGGCTTTGGTTATGTACACAAAAGTCACTTTCTCAGGCATGACTATCTGTCAGCTTGTCTTAAGGGTTAGGTGGCAGCACTTTCTGCCTTTTTACAAACAACAAACCCTTTAGACAGATCCTGATTCAGCATTCCCATAATAATACAAGTTATTTTCTCCTCTTTTATGCTGCCTAACAGCCTTTCAATTGCTGCTCTCCCCCCACCCCCAAGATCCATTTTGTTCCAAGCTTACTCATTAAGTTCAGTCCAAATCTGCCAAGTTTATGTGTATGATGATCTGAGGTTAAGAGGAACAACCTTCTTCCTTTCTGCCGGCCTGCCTGCAGTTTTCCTTTTTCCTTACAAGTCTCATATTCTTCAATGGCTTTCTGCTTCTTTCAGCCCTTTCCTTTGAGCAGTCTCTTCTGCTGCAAACATAATTGTGTCACATACAGCCATGCCCGAATGATATTGATTCTCAGAGAAAAAGTTGTTTTCTTTGTAGACAGTGTCCCCAAGCAAAGGACATCTCAAGACAACAAACAGAAGACACTTTGTACTTGCCTTTACTTTTACCAGTTTGAAGTCAGGGGCAACTAATGCAGTGCTGTCTTTCTTTCCTGATAGTGAGGATAGTTAGAAAGAAAAACACCTGGTTTAAACATGTCATTTCTACAGACCATGAAAGCATGCAATCAGCTATATAGGTAATTACATCCATTTTCATAATTAAGGATTTGCTTTGTTTAGCAATCCATTTCATAAAATTATTCATTTTAATACATATTCATTAAGTGTTTTTTTTTTAGTTCTTTACGGTAGTTTTTATTCAACATATGTATTAATGTTGAGCTTGTGCTGGGGGAGAAATTGGGTTGTAAAAAAGATTGAGGAGAACCATATATTTATGTTTCTGCCCATCTCACAAAATGTGGGTGGCATAAATAAGAGACCATAAAATAAACGTTAAAAACACCCTGCAATAAAAAAACTATCAATGTTATTATTTTTAAAAAACCAAGAGGATTCACTGTTATAGGCAATGTAAGCCACCTCACTAATCCATTTCATTGAGATCCCTAACTGTTGTCAGCAGCTGCTTATGTGAAGAAGGTCCATGTAACTAGAACTTGTAGTTCCAGGCCATGTCCATATAATGCAGAGCATGATTGGAATCCATGGTACATATGAAAACAATTCATGCAGCATGTAAAGATTTTATTATCATTGATTCTGTTTAGGACATAATTTATTCATCTAGGAATTGGACATGTCCATCTCTCTACAGCTAATGACCAATCTGCACACAAAACCCACAATATAATAACTTGAATCCTTTGATCAGAAATAATATTGTGTTTCCCCAATAATAAGACCTGGTCTTATTTTCTTTTTGGCCCAAAATAAACACCAGGTCTTATTTACGTCTTACCCGCTTACCTTAGGACCACTGCAGCCACGCCTTCCATGCCTTGACATCCGTTGTGCTGCTGCCCAACTTCTTCTGTGGTTGATTGCAGCCGCTAGGAGCCAGATGCCATGTGGCTCATCATGCTGGTGCTGCTGCTCACGGCATGGCTGTAGCATGGTTGCTCTGGTGGCACTGCTCACGGCAGGGGGATACATGGTGTGATGTGCCATTGCGCACATGAGCAGTGACACCAGCATGATGAGCCTCATGGCATCATGCTGCAAGTGACAGTACTGGCAGGATGAGCCTTACGGAGTTCTGCCACAAGCAGTGGCACCAGTGTGATGAACCTTGTGGCATTCTGCCCCAAGTGGGGGCACCAGCGTGATGCGCCACATGGTGTCTGGTCATGAGCAGTTGCAAGCAGCTGCAGAAGAAGTCGGGCAGTGGTGCAACAGGTGTCAGGACATAGGAAGCCTGGCTGCAACAGTCCTAAGTTAAATGGATGAGGGGCGCATGGGGGCATCTCCACTGCCCCAACTTGATTTTTATGCCTGCACCTCACCGCACCTTGTATAACCAGATGGTGAGTGGGGCTTAATTAGGGCTTATTTTTGGGGTAGGGCTTATATTAGGTGCAGGCATGAAAATTGGTCTAGGGCTTGTTTCAAGATAGGTTGTATTTTCAGGGAAACACGGTGATAACAATCCTATAAAAAGAACATATTTTTTAAATAATCATAATCATAACCCAAGAAACTACATGATGAACTCTCAACTGCAAAAAACATAGATTTTGGGTTAGTTGTCCTAATATTTGAGGTCTCTGTAACATCTAGGAAGGCCAAGAGGATGACAGCCATCCAGATCACAGAACAAAAGTCATTTTGTAGGATGACCACTGAATAGAGAAGGCATATCTCTTGGGCCCTACTACAAGGATGGTTTCATAGAAGAAAACTGGAGGAGTTGAGTTTAATCCACTTTTGATTAAATAATTCCCCCAAGTATGAGTTTGGCTTCTCTAGGGGGGCATAAACAATGGCCAATATATGAAGCCCAAAACACTTTTATTTACTTGAATTTCCTCAGCTTTTCCAGTTAGGTCTGCCACTGTGATGTGGCTCTGCATATTGCTAGTTTAATTTCCTCAGGGGATTGTGTGGTAATTAGAATAAATGATAATTTATAGCTTACAAGCTTTTGAGCACCTTAAGAAAAACAGAGGACAACAAATTATAACAAACAGAAGCAATATACCCGGTAATAAAATTCTTGATTCTAACCTGAATATATAAAGAGAGCTTCCTATTCTACAGAAGAAGAAAAAAACAGCTCATTTCTTTGCACTAAACCAGTGGCAAAATTTGCTACCCCTTTCTTTGTAATTGCCTTCGTTATTAATACTTGTGTTTCCAATGCATTTTTTTTTTGTTAGTTGAATCATCTTATTAAAAGAAGAAAGTAAGCCACTTAGAATCCTTTTGGATTAGAAAGAATAGAACTCAGGCAAACAAAAAACAACAACAAATGAAGTCATGTTGCAGAGGGTAAGTCATTATGCAATACACATTTGCTTTTCTGGTCTTGGATACACCCACATATATCCCAATTATAGGGTTGTTTCATAGTGGGCTTTCCATCTGTCCTTGTGCTACAAAGCTCCAAAAGATGGGATGCTGGCCAAAAACCTTTCTCTCCAAAGACACATCTCTCTCATCACAGACATGACAATGTATAAGAAAGAGTATTGGCACTGGACTCAATTTCATTCTCTCAGGTTGAGTCTCATACACAAAAGCATATGCCTAAGTCACATCTTAATGATTCTGCCATAGCTTTTAACAAGAGGACTATGCAGGAATCTGTTGTATTAGAATGCTATAATGGTAGAAGGAAATATGTATAGCTTGGGATTGAATTGTGGAATCCTTGATGCTTTCTGAGCTTGGTTGGCTGTTTGCAGATGTTTCGTTACCCAACATAGTAGCATCATTAATGGAAGTGATATAAACTGGCTTGTCCTGCCAACTGTTGGTGTTTGTAATTTTTTTCCTTAGTAGTTTCATGATTAGGTTATTGTATTCTGATTGTTTTGTGTTAATCCCTGCTTGTCTGGGTGTAGGATGTTAGAGAGGATGGGTTCTGGTCTTTTTGTTTCTTTGTTTCTTGAATGGTCTGTAAATGTGGTTTAGCCCTATGTGTCTGTTGCTGGCTGATTTATCTGAATGGCAAATTTCTAGGAATTCCGTAGTGTTTTTGGATTTAGTTTGGTCTAAGATGATCAGTTTCCCAGTTGAGTAGATATTATTCCAGGGATGAATGTGGATTAATCCAGATTGCTAGTAATGGATGATTTCAATTTTGTCTCCTTGGGATTGGAGCTTGTCAGGAATTCAAAACCACTCAGAAGATATGGCCTTGCTCAGGTCATCTCTAGCTTGCCAGGGCTGGCAAAGCTCTGGATCTGGTGTTCACCTCAGATTAGATGTGTCATGATTTGGGTTTTCTCTGGGTTCCATTATCTTTGTGATGGGATAAATGGGATCACAAACCTCTGCCGGAAGGAAAGAATATTAAAACAATTTATTCTAGACAGTACATAGAAAATTATCCCTGCAAGCTGGAAGATGCTGCTTCTACTGCAGATATTTGCAATTGAAACATAATATATGGTAGGAGCTTGAGGAACGTAATCTTTAATATGTGTTTACTTTTCAAACCTATATAGGTCTAGTTGGATCTACATCCCAATGAATACAGTGGGGCTTATATCCAGGTAAATAAACATTGGATCACTATTTTATGATCTCCAGAGCCTAGATGTATACAGTAACAAAATTACCCCCAAAAAAGTTATTATTATTATTTGATTCTGCCATCCATTACAATCAACGTCTACGTAGTGTACCTGCAGAGACCCTGTCCTGGTCAAAACTGCAATCCTTCTTATAGATTTAACCCAAAGTACTATGGTCTAACATGTGACCAAAAACATAGGCTTTTAAAAATAGTCTATGGCTACCAGATAAAAACCAAGTATAAACCCGATTTAATTCGCATTAAATTTATTATCATTTATTAAATGTATGTACCACCCATCTCATGACTCAAAATTTATTTCAGGGCTCTACCTGAACTTGATGGAGACCAGTTTTTTAAAATTCCAATTCCTTTGCAATAACTTGTAGAGATGTAATAAATGGCTCTCACTCCTCCATAATTTTTTTTCTTTTTTGTCAGTCCTGCTGAGATTACATCTGTACTGAGAATGTGTTTATAATAATGATAACCTAACCTTTTTATATTGAACCAGCCTTAGTAGGGGTCCCTTCTGTTTATACTGCAACTAGCTATTGTCTGATCAGTTTGCTGTCTTGCTAGAAGCATGTTTACCAACCAATAGTAGGACTACAAATATCAATATATACTAAGGAATGGGGTCCAGGTTAACCAAACATAATTGCTGTTTTCATATATCACATGATGCCCAAATAAATAAACAATATAATGGCAAACATAGTGGTCTGATTCACCCAACATGTCTTGATAATAGCTGGATTTACATAATACACAAATTACTTGTTTCTTTTTTAGTCTAGTCCAGATGGTTGTGTGAACCCAGATAATGAACAACACATACACAGATAATTCGGTCTCTACTTTTCAGAACTGAGAATTTGAAGTGAATATTACAGAACAAAACGATCTGGAATTAGCATTTCCTGCTGCTGGAAATGTGTTTTTTTTAAGCAGGGAGCACACGGATGCTGAAAATTATCTTGCATGCTTGCTGGGGTAATTCTGGGAGTTGAAGTCCACATATTTTAAAGTTGCTGGGGTTGGGAAACATTGTTCTATGCAACAGAACATCAAATGTTTACTTCGGATACTTAGCTGGATAAGTAAAATCAACTGCATGAACATTGTAAACCCCAAGAATCTAGATAAACCCTATTATCTTTATACACACACACACACAACCAAGGGAAGTGCTTGAATCTGAGGAAACTCCAATCTGCTGTTGCTCAGATTCTCCCTTATGTTGCTTTATAGAACATTTATATGAAATCACTGGGAGTGCAGTCTAATTGGCCATTTTTGTAAGCATGAGGCTAGACTAGATAGATCTCAGGCAAATCTAATAGTGCTAGTAGATAATTGTTTAATGTTATTAACTTGGGAAGTAAAATTAGAGCAGAGATGGGATGACTTAGTTCCAACACTAGAAGACCCAGTTGTAAAATAAGAGAATAACAGAGTTGGAAGGGTCTACGGATGTCAAACTCACTGTGTCATGTTGATGTAACATGACATATCACAATGTTTTTTGCCTTCGCAGAGCTGGGATGGGCATGGCCTGCACGTGATGCATCTGGTCCGTGGGTCGCCAGTTTGACTCCCCTGCGTTACCTCCTGCTCAAGCAAGAAACCCGATACCATTTCAGAAAAATCGTTGTCCAATCGCTTCTTAATAACTCCAGTCAATATTGGTATGACAAACAAAAAATCCTTACCCTAGGAGTTTATAAGTAGCTTCTCCCAATTAGCAATGTTAATCAGTACCTAATGAAATATGAGATGGGTTTTTGCTCTTGCAAATCTTTAATACACAGAGATCTTCCTCTCCCTGTCTATAGTCTGCCTCTTTGGACTGAAGGCTCTCTACTATCTCTTCCCATTGTGTAACATTGTGCCAGGCTAGTGTTTGAAAAGGTTTGTCTTTTAATAATGTTACTATGCCTGTCAAGTGAAGTTAGAAACATGCTGCCATGGGAACTAAGTAATTATCTGATTGGCCTCAACCTGTGACTTAAGGTTTTAAGTAGAAAATATATTAGAGAAGCCAAGTTCTTCCTTCGATCACGGGTGATGTAATCAGGCGAGATATGTGTATGGAAAGAACAATAGATCAGCACATTGTAGTTTGATTCAGCTCAAATCAGAGAAAAATGAAGAGTATCTGGGGTGCTGGCTACTTCCTATGAATATTTCTAAGAATTATATTATCACTTTATAAGAAGCACATACTAACTAATATTTTGAGGTGCAGCAAAGAATGCAGGAGGGCATAGCTGACTGAAGACAGATGCTACATTAATGGCCAGACAGGATATGAAAGATATAGTTTCTTTGTAGGGAGTGAGTTTCTTTTGCTTTCCCAAAGTTCTGTTCACATCACAGTATCTTTTCCCAGATGATCAGCATTCCTTGTCCTGAATGCTTTATGGCTGAGTGAATGGTTTCAGTTTTCCTGAGAAAATGTATTTGAGTTATAGGCTTTCACTTGGCCCCGGGAATGTTCTCTCATTAGCATATTATATTAACCATCCCATATAATTCCATTCTGAAATCATTTGGAAACCCTGCCTGTGTTCTATCTACTGCCTCCTGATCCTGAAAACCACTAGACAGCAGGAAAGAATTGGTGGGGTTTTATTTTTTGTCTTTGCTATCATCCAGTTCAAAGGTGAAATTCGACCACATCAGCATGGCTCAGGAGAGGTGGTAGGGACAATTTGAATCGGTTTGCAGGACCGGTAAAAATCGCCCCTGTTTGGCCCCACCCATATCCGCCAGGTCGCTCGGTCACCGCTCACCTCTTCCAGCTGACTTGACTGTAAATCTGACTGTATCTAACTTCTATGCCCAGATGACTAGAAACGGATAATAGGACTGCAGAGTGAAATTCAAAAAGAAGATACACCAATTATTATACACAAAACAATAAGAGTTACACAAATACTTAGATAAGAGCAATAAGAGTCTTATTGCTCTTATGTAAGTATTTCTGTACCTCTTTTATTGTTTTGTGTATAATAATTGGTATATCTTCTTTTTGTAGGTCATTAGGGCAAAGAAGTTACGTCAACTTGGCCATGCCCACCCACCCAGTCACATGACCACCAACTCACCCCCACAGAGCCAGTAGGGAAAAATTTTGAATTTCACCCCTGATCCAGTTGTTTGAAGCCCAACAGCGCTACTTGTCCCCCACTCTGCCTGACCATGGGCACTCTGCCTGCTTGGGTGTGGGGGAGTTGGACTAGAAGACCCACAAGGTCCCTTCCAACTCTGTTAATCTGTTAAAAAAGAACCCAATGGATATTATTAAGGTGGATTCCAGTTTTCTGTTCATAATGTAAAAAATGCTGTCCTTTTTATCTGTAAGAATAATAGCAAGGATTTAAATGTAAGGATTTAAAGTTATTTGTAAGCTGGAGAATGTACACTGGTGCTGCAGCTGGTGGAACTAAAGGAATTATTATACAGTAACACTTGCTTTTTAGTAAAATGCAATGGATTTCAAATGATTCAAATCACTTTTAGCCATACCACCGTACAAGAGAAATTTGCAGTCCCAGCATCAAACAAATTATTGTATATTTTATGTATAGCCCAATCCTAGTCTTTAATGACAGCTAATATGCCCAGCTGTATCCAAACATTTAATCAAGAAATTTGCATAATTTTCCAGGAAAACAACCCCCCCACAAACAAATTATTATTAATTAAATTTATGTGGTGCATAAAAATGAGGAGGAATCCATTCCATCCAGGCAATCCTTGAACATCTCTCCTACTATTCCTCCTTGATCCTTCTTCTCCATATCAGTATCCTTTATGTCAGAGTTTTTCAAAATTAGTGGTGTTAAATAGTTTTACATCATTGGTGAAGAGAACACAGTTGCTTATAATATGATTGCAAAGGTCATTTATGTAAAGTATAAAGAGTGTTGGTCCTAGAACGCTGCCTTCGAGGACACTGCTGTTAACAGGTGTCAATGATAATGCAATGCTAAAATCAGATGGCCTCTGAATCAACAATCTTTCATCTTGTTTGGTCTGAGTTTGAGTCTGATTTTCCTCATTCAAAACCCAGCAATCTCCAAATGGCAGCTGATGACTTCAACTACATCTCTCAATGGCCCAAGATTTGGATGGGGATTATATATATATATTAAGAACGCAAAGCCCAAAAACAGCAACAGCAAATTGGGCAGACTGCTGGACTGTTATAATGACTGCTAGATTGGTGGTATCTGTGTGCTCCATTCATCCTTCAGCCATGTTGCTACAATCATGCTCACTCTGTGCAATTGCTATTTTGAGTTTGAGTTGTAGATCTAGCAAAAACAAACAAACAAAAACCATGTGTCACCCAAGCTGATATAAATACTTTTCCAGAAACACAAAGTTATCTTATCAACCAGAGGAAAGTAGCCTTCAAGTTCAATGAAGGCTAGGAAAAGATGTATATCTGCATTATCTCATATGCAGGAATTCAAATGATTGTCTAGCTCATGTCAGCCGTAGTGAATTTCAGGGCCTTGGTTTGAACAATCAAGTTAAAAGCAGGGTCTGTTCCACTTTCTTAGTAGGAGAAGGACATAGTGTAGTATCCTGATGGAAGGAGTCCAAGCATAACTACAAGGGAAATGGAGATATGTTGACAGGGGTAACAAAGTCCCTTAGTTCTGAAAGACTGGCTATTCTTCAGAATCTTTGCATGAAGTTGGTTGTCCAAAAAGGATGGGATACTTAGAGAAGATGGGCTACTTAGATGCTTAATCATTGTTTGCTTACTCTTCTGTTTTCATTTAGCTTAAGAAATAGGAGATTTCTCGTGCCAGTTGCCTTGTATCTGATGCCAATTTCATGACTCCCAACAGAAAGCTAAATATATCTCTTCAATTTGCACTTGAGAAGCATACTGCTGCATATATAAATAGTCAAACACTTCTTATTAGTCTGACTATTTTAGACTTCGTGAGAGCAACTTTGTACTAATTCCAAAGTGCCATGTTTTAGAGATAGTTTGAATAACAGAGACATTATTGCTGTTGTGGTTTAGGCACTTCTCTAACTCTTCCATGGAAGTCCCAGGAGTGTCACAAACCCCTTGGGGCTAAAGCAACTCCTTAACTTTTTTTCCCAAAGAAGATCTGCAACTTGGAAGCAGATGGCATGCTTTGCATGAAAATAGTCCAAGTTAAGACTCTTCTAAGTTCAAATGAGGTGTGTAAAGATTTCTTTTAGAAATCATGCACAAATGGCTTCTACTGTGAGTTGTGGTTGACTGAAGGTGTCCTTGCAAATGAGTAGAGAAGATGACCACTGTGAATAATGAAAAACTGGTGAGTTTCATTACTGAAACTCTCTGAAGAAGTAGAATATGAGAGATCACCCATGCATGTTCTGAAGTCAGCTTCCCATGGGAAGACAATGAAACTGGTTTCCCATGGATTTGAGCACCAGGGGCCTATGGCAACAATATCTTTGCTCTCATACCAGCAGAGCGTTTAATAAGGACTAAGCCAGACAAACACATTTTAATCACATTCCATATTCAGTTTAACAATTTTATGGATATTAAAGACCTTCAAAATGGCAAGCTTAATTTGAGAAATTAAGAAAAAGAACATAAATACATCAAGGAAGCCCTCAGAATATGTGGCTAGTGCAAATGGGCCTTCATCAAATCTCAAAAAAGACCCTACAGAAGCTCCTCTGTAATAGACAAAGACGAGAACAATAAAACAACATTGTCATTTCGTATGTATCAGAAAAACTCAGGACAATCTTCAGCCAACATAGCATATGTGCACATTTCAAACCCAAGAATATACTAAGGCAGAGGTTTGTACACCCCAATGATAAAACACCAAGACAGAAACTGAGCAACGTGGTATATGCAGTACAGTGCAGTGAGCCATGTGCAGATATGTACATTGGGGAAGCAAAACAACCACTTCATAAACGTATGGCACAACACAGAAGAACAAACACATCAGGACTAGATTCAGCAGTCTATCTGCATTTAAAAGACACAGGCCACTCTTTTGAAAACAATTAAGTCCATATTTTGGACAGAGACGATTGCTGGTTTGAAAGAGGGATGAAAGAGGCCATTTATGTTCAAAACTGAACAGCCCTCTCTCCACAGAGGGGGAGGGATATGACATCATCTATATCCAATCAACAACAGTCCTTTCAACAGTTCCAAGAAAGCTCCACACCAATTTGTCGGGTGACCCTGATGACACAGATAAACCTCCAGGTGACCTTAACAACCTGCTAAAAGAATGCAAATGTCCAGCTGTCTGCAAGGACTATAAATCCTTCCATTCCCCACCATCCAGTCAGAGCTTCTTGGATGAGAAGCG
>JANHFT010009746.1:0-11953 GCA_032467955.1 Pseudoxenodon macrops
GGTTCTATGACGTCACCAGCTGCTTGCAACCTACTCTATAGAACCGGGCCGAACCGGGAGGATTTCACCCCTGGTATGTACATATATGTGTATGCATGCATGCATACATTCCACTGACTTTTTATAATACAATCTTGGTGAAAGGAGAGTTTCAGGGATCTGAAATAGGTCTACTCATCTTTGCAATAATCCACAAATAATAAAATCCAGCTTAATTTGTTGTACTTGGAGTTTTCATATTAGACATAATCTCAGCTCTAGAGATGTTAAAATATTCTGGAGATGCTGCTCAGGGGACAGTATATGCACAAATACTATTTCCTCCTCATATGTTTGTTTAATTTAATTTTATCAAGCATGTATTAGATAACAGATGTAAGTATAAACATGATTATGAATACATCAAAAAATGCAAATAAAATACAAATAAAAGGGAATATTAAGACAGAGGTGGTAGGCACGCTGGTGCCCTTATGAACGCCCCTTAAGGACCTCTTAGGAATGGGGTGAGGTCAACAGTAGACAGTCTAAGGTTGGGGGTTTGGGGAAGAAACCACAGAGTCAGGTAGTGCATTCCAGACATTGATAATTCTGTTACTGAAGTCGTATTTTCTGCAATTATGTTTGGAGCAGTTTACCATAAGTTTGTATATATTATGTGCTCATGTATTGTGGTTTAAGCTGAAGTATTTATTGAGCGGTAGGACATTGTAGCAGATAATTTTATGTACTACACTTAGGTCAATATATTTATATATATTTATATGTGTGTGTGTGTGTGTGTAATTTTAATATATATATATATTAGTTCGATATATATTTCTGAGAAACTAAGTGGTCCTTCAGACATCCTGGGACTTGGCATAGATGGATGAGAGAAAACAGGTAAGTGGCTCCTGTTGATGAAATCCTATCAGTTGTTCTGTGCCCGTTGTATTTGGGGGACTGGGGGATAGAATAAGGAAAGCAAGACACATTTGGAAGAATTTTTCCATCCAGCTCTCACGCACATGCACACTTAAAAGTTTGTTTATTCATTCTAGAAACAGACTTCCTTTAGGGGGAAAAATAAACACACAGAAGGACTCGGGGCAAGAGGTACACTTTGTATATAGCTTTAGTGAAAACATGTTTTTCTTGTTAACACCTTGTTATAACCTAAAATCACAATACTGAAAAACTGTGAAGAAGGCTGCATGGAAAGACATGTCAGATGAGGAAAGAAATTTATCAATGCTATTCTTTCCAATGTAGCTACAAATCATGTATCATTCATCGTGCTGGTAAACCAAACAAGGCTTACCTTGTTTTTTTATTCCTTATAATGTTGAACAAAGACATAAAATAGTAAATAAATCAAGCTTGGAGAGCCCGCAGTCCTCTGCAGGCTTGTTTGAGAATAAAATCCCACATAAACACATTTTGGCTTGATTTATTTATTTATTTATTTATTAGATTTCTACCTACTGCAATCAATACATTCTGGGCAGTTAGCAAAACCAACAAACAAATACTGTAAAGCTAAACCAGAATGTATTTTGTATAAACCCAACCACTATGTTTTATAAAGCATGGCTTGCAAATTACTGGGTTATGTGAAACAAATCAAATGAAGCTTCATTCAATAAACCTTACTTAAACAAACTATTGCAATGTATGGGTTTTCATGTTGCTTCTGAAACATAGGCATGCTACGGATGCTATGCATGAATTCTACAAACCAAACTGAATCCAAACCACAAGTCCTACAAGTAGGTCGTAGTTTGAGTTTAGGAAGGGAAAAATTGCTTTTCATCAAAATTAAGCTATTTATTGATCAGAGGTGTCATGAATCTAAGCAAGTTTCAGGAATAAGCTCTACAAATATATAAGCATGGATCTTTAAAGAAAAAAAATTAAATACGGATTTAATTTTTAAATTTATATTCTTTCCTTTTCTTCCTGTGATGTGATTTGTAATGGCGTGCAATTTTTAGAAGGCAAAGCTGGGGATCAGATCTGTCAGTAGGTTTGATGCCAGAGTCAGGTGGTGGCACTCATGATTATGAAAGACACTTTTCATGACCAGGGACTCTGCTCCTAAGAGGGCAAAACTTGTCATCCAGTTAGTGCCATGATGGTGAACCTATGGCATGCGTGCCACAGGTGGCACAAAGAGCCCTCTCTGCGGGCACGTTGCTCAGCTCAGCTCCACCACGCATGCGCACATGCCTCCCACTGGCCAACTGTTTTTGGGGTCTCTGCTGCACATGTGCAGACCAGGCAGGAAAAGCATGTGGGACATGCATGCACATGCACAGGGGATGGGTGGGTTGCATGCAGGGAGTCACACACACACATGCGCGGGGGACAAGGGAGTGTAGGGGATCATGCGTGCATGTGGGAGGAGCTTGGAGGGACTGTGCACGCATGCATGGGGTTGTGGCACAGGGGGTTGTACACGCATGTGCAGGGCATTATGGGTGCACGGCACATAATGACAAAAAGGTTAGCCATAACTGTGCTACTGAAATGGTATCCTTCTGCCCATTGTAACTGGGAAAACCATAGCCTTGACTATACGTACTTTTGTTGGCAGAGTGATGTCTCTGCTTTTTAGTATGCTGTCTAGGTTTGTCTCCAGGAAGGAGCAACTTTTAATTTCTTGGCTGTAGTCCCCATCTGCAGTGATCTTGGAGCCCAGGAAAATAAAACCTGTGACTACCTCCATTTCACCCCCATTTATTTGCCAGGAATTGAGAGGGCCAGATGCCATGATCTTAGTTTTCTTAATGTTAAGTTTCAAGCCAACTTTTGCACTCTCCTTCTTCACCCGCATCAAGAGCCTCTTTAGTTCCTCTTCACTTTCTGCCATTAGAGTGGTATCATCTGCATATCTCAGGTTATTGATATATCTCCCAACAATCTTAATTCCAACTTGTGATTCATCTAGCCCTGCCTTTCTCATGATGTGCTCTGCATATAAGTTAAATGGGCGACAGTATACAGCCTTACCGAACTCCTTTCCCAATTTGGAACCAATCAGTGGTTCCGTTTCCAGTTCTCCCTGTTGCTTCTTGGCCCACATATAGGTTTCTCAAGAGACAAATAAGATGGTCTGGTACTCCCATCTCTTTAAGAAGTTGCCACAATTTGTTGTGATCCACACAATCAGAGGCTTTAGCATAGTCAATGAAGTAGATGTTTTTCTGGAACTCCCTAGCTTTCTCCATGATCCAGGATATATTTTCAGTTTTAATAATTGTATAAATCCCAGATTTCATAAGCACATGGTGGTAATGTTGTCCTCTTGTATTTTAACATTTCAGGCTAAGAAAGCTGCATAGCAGTGATTTTAAAAAAATATTTTTTTAAATGTGTATTTTAAAATGTGTATTCATTTGTGCCTTTGGTCTAAATGAGCTTCTTTGATGTTGAGGGAGCCAAGATCCAGCCACAGAGAAAAATACCCCAGGTAGGGATAGGTGTGAACTTGCTCTGTTGATCCTCATCAAATAGCCCATTTAACTTATATGCAGAGCACATCATGAGAAAGGTGGGGCTACATGAATCACAAATTGGAATTAAGATTACTGGGAGAAATATCAGTAACATGATATATGCAGATGATACCACTCTAATGGCAGAAAATGAAGAGGAACGAAAGAGCCTCTTGATGCGGGTGAAGAAGGAGAGTGCAAAAGTTGGCTTGAAACTCAACATTAAAAAAACTAAGATCATGGCAAATCTAGACAGCATACTAACAAGCAGAGACATCACCCACCAACAAAAGTGTGTATAGTCAAGACTATGGTGTTCCCAGTTGCAATGTATGGCTGTTAAATTTGGACCATAAGAAAGGCTGAGTGCCAAATAATTGAGGCCTTTGAACTATGTTGCTGGAGAAAAGTCCTACGAGTCCGTTGGATTGCAAGGTGATCAAACTGGTCAGTCCTAGAGGAGATCAACAACACTGACTGCTCTTTAGAAGACCCGATCCTGAAATTGAAACTCAAATACTTCAACCATCCAATGAGAAGGAAGGACTCCCTGGAGAAGAGCCTAATGCTGGGAAAGGTTGAGGGCAAAAGAAGAAGGGGATGATAGACAATGAGGTGGCTGGATGGAGTCACTGAAGCAGTCAGTGTGAGCTTAAATGGACTCCAGATGATGGTAGAGGACAGGAAGGCCTGGAGGAACATTGTCCATGGGGTCACAATGGGTTGGACACAACTTTGCAACTAACAACAACAACAAAAACCTGAGAAGTATCTTGAGGGTAGATAAAAGGACTTCAGCTGCTGCCGTGAAAGTAGAATTGGGAATGTATACAGTTTATAAAATTAGGGCATACATACATTTCATAATATTAATGATATGGAAACTGTCAGAGTGTCAAAACTCTGTTAGAAAAAACAAATTTCAATTAAAAATGTCTTAAAATGTACAATTGACAAATTATATTAGGAACTGTGGTCTCCCTGTCTTTTTACAGTTGGAAACAAACCTTAAAAATGCTTCACAAAGAATCCAAGATTTTCAAAACAGAAATATATCGCCTTCCTCAACAAGATTGGCACATTTAAATGCATCAAATGCTACACATGTACCTTCCAAATTGCCAAACATTGAATAAAATCTTCCAAATGGGGACAGTAGGGCAGGGACGGTAGGCATGCTGGTGCGCTTATGCACACCCCCTTACAGACCCCTTAGGAATGGTGTGAGGTCCACAGTTGATAGTTTAAGGTTGAAGCTATGGGGGTTTGAGGATGTAACATTCCAGGTAGAGCATTCCAGGCCTTGACCACTTTGTTGCTGAAGTTGTATTTTCTGCAATCAAGTTTGAAGTATTTAGCCTTGAGTTTGTATCTATTGTGTGCTCATGTATTATTTAGGTTGAAGCTGAAGAAGTCATTGACAGGTAGGACATTGTAACAGACAATTTTGTGTACCATGCTTACGTCAGACTATAGGTTGCGTAGTTCAAGGTTGTCCAAGCCCAAAATTTCAAGCCTGGTGGCATAAGGTATTCTATGGTGAGCAGAGGAGGGGACAACTCTTCTTGTGAAATACCTCTGTGCCCGCTCAATTGTATTAATGTCCAATATACATGGTGGATTCCGGGCAGATGAGCTGTATTCGACATTTGGTCTGGCAAAGGTTTTGTATGCCCTAGTTTGCAGTACAGTGTTACCAGAGACGAAGCTTCACAAAATTTGATTAAAAACTCTTAATGCTTTTTTGGCAATGCTGTTACAGTGAGCTCTGGGGCTTAGATCATTTGAGATGAGTACTCCAAAGTCCTTGACAGAGTGAGGGTCATCTACGAGGTCGTATCTGCCCAGCTTGTATTTGGTGTTTTGATTTTTGTTGCCAATATGTAAGACAGAGAATTTGTTGGTTGAGATTTGGAGTTGCCAATTGTTCAACCATTCTGACACATAGTCAAGGTATTGACTATGTCGGTAGTGTTAAATACTTTTATGTCATCAGTGAAGAGGATGCAGCTGCTTATCATATGATCACAAAGATCATTTATGTAAAGTTGTTGATGAAGTTGCAAACCTTTGTTATGTCATCGGGTTCATTGGTGTCCTCAGGTCCAAAGAAGATAGCTTTGGGATGCTTCTGTTTGTGTTCAATCAGGTCTTTGATGAGGATGGAGATGTTACTCGCAGGGTTGGTGGTTTCATGTGGTTGTGGTTGTTGGGTTGGGATAGGATTTCAAGATGTTGGAGCTTTTATTTTCTGTGTTATATCTTCTTTTTCGAGGGATGCTAATCGTGCTTCAATTGTGTCAATTCTTTCAAGTAGGACAATAAATTTGTGCATTCTGGGTCTCCATGACGGGCAGGAAAGTGGAAACACAAACTGGGAGGTTTTAAGTGAAGCTGCTTGTAGGAACTGGACTGTGCTTTTGGTTAATGGTTGCAGAAGGTGGCTGCTTTCCTAACTTGTCCTCCTGCAGTCCGGATTCTCCTTGTGGCACATCCAGTTTGGCAGTGGATAAATATTGAGCTCAGCTCACCTTTGTGTGAAAAACCTCAGGAGTGGAGGGGGGTCTTTGGTGAGGTGGGGGCAGGTCTGAGGAGCTCAATTCTTTTCTTTTATGGAGCTCCAGAGATAGGATATTTAATACATTTATTACTTGGATGTCAATTATATAAAAAAGAGGGAGATCAATATCTTTGGCTGCACTTTAGAGAAATGATCTATTGGGATCCTAATATTAAAACAACATATTTTCTATGTGATCAGAATCCAACGATTATACCTCATAATATAATTTGCTACTTCTTGAACATTCAAACCATTGCCATGTTGTTTTCAAAGCTCCTCAATATTCCTGCCTTGTTTTTCCATGATCTTTTTGGTTCATCTCTTGTCAGTGTCCACTCTTCCATGCAAAAGACTGGAACAACAGTTGGTGATTTTATTGGAAAGACTCTGAGTTGAGACAAGGTTTGAATTGATATTCTTTTTTCCACCAAGAATTTTTTTAACCATGCAAACAGAAAAAAAAAAAGAACTTGGATTTTTAAAGTAAATTTGGAATCAATTTTGGACATCTGTATAATGCTAAAAGGAAGTGATGGTTAAGACATCTTTCATAACTGCAATGTCCTGGAATATAGCCTACCTGCAAATTTCATCTAGGACTTTGTGTAAAAGTATAACAGGAGCAGAAATCAAACTGGGAGTTTAAAAAGCAAATACATGGTATAGAGATCATAAAGATACACAAGTGATAATATCACTTAATGCATTACATTGATTCTAATTGGTTATTAATGAAACCTGGTTTAATAATCCAAGACCTCTTTGTTTTCATGGATAGAATAGCAGTAATCATTGGTAAGGATTTGTTAGATTACCTAGCACTGATGACTAGTTTGTCTTCTAGGATTTCATTCCTACATAAAGAAAAAATGTCAGCACAAGCTTAATTCTTTGAATTAAAGCCTTCTCTGTACATTATAGGGATATGGACAATATTAGTGTTAGTGTTACCGGACGGAATCATTCTTTGTAAAGCATAAGGTGAGGCTTCACGTGCAAGATTGTTTGGAGGGCAAATAGAGGTTTAATCTCCCAGAAGGAAATCGACTTTTGTGATAAAAGGTGACAAGCCTCAAAACATCTACAGAGGATTGCTATCAGGCTTTTATCAGCTAGTCGAAAGTCTTATTCTAACATTTACTAAGTGACTGCTGTGGTTGGAGTTCAATAGCATCTATACAATTGTAATATTTAAAAATCAGTTCAATATAATGGTATGCTTATATTAGATATTCTTTGTTCTGTATTGGTTTTACCTCAATGGCTCTGCTGTAGTGTCTGATTCTAAGCAGTCTCTTTTAACAAATATTTGTGAACGTGGACAAGTTTAAGAGAAAGGCAACAAGATCAGAGGGCCACAAAGAAAAGAACATTCTGTAAAGAAAGATGGAATTAGGAATGTGGCAATTTGAGATGAGAGGGAGATTCTTGTATTATATTTTTCAGCCATGTGAAAGGTAATTTGTTTCAGTCCTTCTAGTTTTTTTGAAGTTTAAGTTGTTTTGAATCGATTCTTTCAAATCTAGCTTCTGTGATTCAAACAAAAGTTCATGAGTTTTTAAAGTAATAATAGCTATTTCTATGATGTCTTTACAAAGCATCTTTGGCCTGCCACATATTAAAATATTGTTGCTCATTTATGGTGAATATGTGTTTATTTTTTATAAGTCATCTAGACACAATTTGGAAGTAAGTAGTCTATAAAATAAACAAATGTCATCTAATGTAATGCATTATTTCTGATGTATTCTTAATAATTGCAAAGATTGGTGTTGGGTAGTTTTGGTTATAAAGTTTTAGAAATCTTGAACTGGAGTCTTGCTGCTAAAATGTTGTTAAATTTTAGACAATATGAGGGGGAAAATATCAAATTGTTTGTGTCCTGCAGGAGACATATATAATGTTTTTTCAGTGCTTCCCTGTCTGAGACAACATAGTATAATCTGTTTAATTAAGTGGATTTTTCCACTCTTGGAATCTAAACAGTGTTTAATTGCAAGGGTACTCATTTTAGTTAGATTAATTTTCATGCCCTAATTTTAGGCTGTAGTTGACTGACAAGGATTTTAATATCTGATGCATAAAGAAAATCTGTAAGGCTTTGAATAATTTAAGATTTTCTTTTGTAAGCAGATCTCACTTAATTTAAGCTATTTCTGGGTAACTGTGCATTGAAGTGTTATCTTAAAATACAGTCCCAAGGTTTTTTTTTTAAGTGACGGTTAAGAAGAGGCAAAAGTCACTTGTGATTGTTGATCTATTTATCAGCTGAACAAATATAGAACAAATAAGAAAAGGAAGCAGAAATGAGGCTCATAAGGCACGCTTCCCTGATTTATTCAATTAACCTAGTTTTCCTGAGTTCAGGTAACAGAGTGAACTATAAATTAAGTCATGAGCTGAATTCATCCAAGATAGTAGATTAAAATATGATGTCTAGTTTCTAATCTGTTCTGTTGTATGAAGTGCTGGCATAAAGCTACCCAGGGTTGATACAAGGGGGTTGGTGGAAGCTTTTTAAAGGAAAAACATATATCTATTATAATTCTTCAGTTTACTTCATTCATGTTCTCTCCTGAGTAAAACTTGCTTAGTTTGAATGTTAAGTTTAAAAATATTGCTGTGTGCAGAATGCTGGTGTTTAAACATCCCCTTGAATATGTATGCTCAGAATGGAGTAAGAGAAAATCACCCTCAATTGTTTGTTGTTTTGCCTTCAGAACTTTAGTAGAGCAACCTGATACCCTCTAGGTACTTTGATTGACTACTTTGCAATTCACTGTTCTAAAAGAGCTGGTTTATACAAATTTATGTAGTGCACTGGAACAAATGGAAAAATTTGATTAAGAGAACGAAGGATCACGTAATCTTGTTGACAAGTATACTGGCACCAAGTGGAAACCATATATGTTACAAAATAGAGAGATGGCCTTGCAAACGTATTTATGTGTAAAATGCAAATCTCATTTTTAATATTCTTAACACAAATAAAGAAAAAAAAAAGATTTGGTAGTGAAGGTAACATTTGTCAAATTTGTCAAATACTTCAACAAAAAGCCAGAACATCTGAATGCTTCTGTAATAAGATTTGCATGTTAATATAAAATAAGTCATTCTGAACAATGAGAAACAATGATTTTTCCTTGACTTTATTCTATGTTACACTCTGGTGACTGGATTTTATGGAGGAGCTGCTGAAAAGTGACAAAATGAATGCTTTTCTATGAAATGAGTTTAAAATGGTATATAAATCCATGTTTTCCTTGGCATGTAATAAGCTTTTCAGTGTGAAATACTAGAGCGTTAAGCTTTGCAGGGCAGATCAAGGCCAGGATGATGCTGAGTTAGCAAGCAATAGAAAGGCCCATGATATTTGTGCATTCTTACATAGGCAAATTTTATCTACAACAACCATGGAGATGGTGTGGTGGTAGTAGTGGTGGAATACTACATAGTTTCATAGAAATCCTTCATGTTTTTTTTAGAAGGACACAATTGGATGGAAGAAAGGAAAGCAAAATATCAGTTGTAAATATACAAACATATTTCTATATCTATGTAATGTGTCTCCCCCACATACATAAACACATACCTAGATACACATACATTCATACATAGACAAGCACATAGAGAAATGTATTTCTATTTTTGTTTTCTATTGTGGGGAAGAGAATATTGTGCTTCTAGAAAAGCATGCAGAATTTCTATGAAATTATGTAGTAAAAACATGACATGGGCAAAAACAACTCCAGTCTAATATGTGCATAACGACTTAGAGCTGAAGACAGTAACCAAATTGTTGTTTCATTCATGATAGCTAATGAGAACAAATAAAATACAGCAGGGAGTATAAGATCAGAGGTGGGTTCCTACTGGTTCTATCTGGTTCTATAGAAGAGATAGTAATTCCGCGGTGACGTCATGGAGCCGGTTCTATCGATGGCTCTGTGGGTGTGCAGAAGCTAGTTTTTGACTTCTGCACATGTGCTCGCTCGTGCACTTTGCGCCTACGCTCAAAGTGCAACCCTGAGAAAACTGGCAGTAAAAAGATTCAGAACCCACTTCTACGTAAGATATCTAGGGTCCAGTAAATAGTCCCATTCCATTTTTCATTGGATGACTTTAGCTAATCACTACCTTTCAATATAATCCAGTCTCATTATATTTCTGTACAATTAAAAATAGACTGGGAGAAAGGTATATACACTACATAAATGTAGTAAAGAGTTAGATACACCTGATTATACAATTTTTGATGTAAAATATGCTTCCTTACCACTGCCACTTTCATGGGGCTTTATTCTGTGCACATATTAATATGGATACATAGTAGAGAAACTTGGAAATCTATTCTTTAGAAAAGGGGGGCACAACCTCTGGACCATGGCCCAGAGCTGTTCAAAACCGGGCCATGGAAGGGGCAGGTGAGCATGTGTGTGTGTATCCTTACATGCATGAGCAGCGGATGAGTGTGTGCTCATGCATGCTCCATTTGTGCAAGTAGCGGACATGTGTCCCTGCCTTTCGCACAAATGGAGCTGCAAACCTGCTGGCAGACTGAACCATCCCATCCCTTCCCCACAGTCCACAAAGCTGGAAAAGTTGGGGGAACTCTGCTTTAGAAGACTTGAACTGAGAGATAATTCCTGATATCTAATTATAATTCCAAATTTGGGGAAAAGGTATTTCCTTGCTTATCACTAGCCTTATCTTCATGGTCCCTTTTCTTCAGTTAATTATATTTTGCACATCTATAAGTTACCAATGCTCTTTAATTTTCTGTCACTGCTTTTGCTGAACTGTGGAGAAGTAGGCAAAACAATTGGCTAAAATAACATTGGGACTTTTCATACCATTTTGCATAATTTGCAAGAATCAGAGATGTGAAATCATTAAATCATAGATTGTTCAGTGTGAGAAACCAAATTACAGCATCTTGAACAGAAACTAGATAAGGTAGCTGAAAGTCTCTCTGGGTAATTGGTTCTCTTTGGGTAATTTGGTTGATTGTTAACAGGTTCTCTAACATTCAGTTGGAAATCTATTACCTTACATCCTGTCCTCTGCATTCATAGAGCCAAGTCCTGAAATTATATGAAGAGCACTATCATAATTCCTTGTCATTTTCTCCCTCCCCCTATCTAAACTTTCCCAGTTCTTTCAATGTCTTTTCATGGGCCCTTCATTGCCTTTCCTTCAACCTGTTCCAATTTCTCTGAATCTTTCTTTAAATAATATGCCCACAACTGGAGCAGAGGTGGGTTCTGAATCTTCTTACTGCCGGTTCACTCAGGGTTGTGATGCGAGTGCGCACGTGCACGGCAGTCAAAAACCTTGCAGGAGCAAAATCCAAGATGGAATGGAAACACCGACAGAACTGGCTCTGTGACATCATCACGGAGTTACTACCGGTTCTATAGAACCAGATAGAATCGGTAAGAACCCACCTCTGAACTGGAGACTGGGGAGCTGAGCAACGCAAGATAAAGGGGAGCTATTGCTTCCCATGATTTGGATTTTTTTCTCTAATTTTATTTATCTTTTTAAGAGGTACATCTCACTACCACTCCTCTAAGATCTTCTTTTATAAGTCTTTAGAAAAGAACTTCTGTGAGGATTCTCATGATTATGTTCTTTTTTACGTTTTTTACATTAGGATATTGGTGATCTAATAACTGAGTCCTATTTATATCTTTACCACATTTAATTTCTTGCTTGTGTAACATAGATAAAAATAATGTATTTGCATTAAAATTTCAAGGAAAAGGAAAAGGCGTGGTCAGCCGAGGCGAGCGGACGGTCTCCGGAGAGCTCCCAGAGACCGTCGGAACCTTTGCCTAACCGGGGGTCCGTAGCGGACCCTGAGCTGCCCTGGAGGGGTGGCGAAGTACGGGGGCACCTTGCTGCATGA
>JANHFT010009747.1:0-10276 GCA_032467955.1 Pseudoxenodon macrops
CGCCCCCTAGAGTCGGGAACGACTAGCACATATGTGAAAGGGGAACCTTTAGCTTTTTTAGTGGAGACCAAGGAGCAGGAG
Source organism: Pseudoxenodon macrops (assembly GCA_032467955.1). Taxonomy (NCBI): domain Eukaryota; kingdom Metazoa; phylum Chordata; class Lepidosauria; order Squamata; family Pseudoxenodontidae; genus Pseudoxenodon; species Pseudoxenodon macrops. The sequence goes on from JANHFT010009747.1 coordinate 82, forward strand.
CATCACAACTCCTGTATTGGATTTACCCCAGTATTACCCTACCTTAACAAGTTTAAGACAGGTGGACTTCAACTCCCAGAAGGCTTCAGCCAGAAGACATGCTGGGGAATTCTGGGAATCGAAGTCCACACGTCTTAAAGTCGCTAAGTCGCCTTAGAAAACACTACTTTTCCACAACAATCCTCTACAGCAGTTGACAGCCGAGAAAAGCTCCTAAAACCAAGAGGTGGGCGGCTCTATGGATTGAATTCAGTGGATGAAACCAAGTCGCAGCTCGCAAAACGCATCTCCACCCCATGCAAAAATCCTCCCAACGGAGAAACGCCAAAGCCGACCACTCTCCGCCCCCCCCCCCACGAGAGTCAGCGCACATGCGCCTTGCTCTGCACCTCGGGAATTGTAGTTGGCGTTTCTAATCTCCGCCCTTTGCGGTGCAGGGGAAAGGAGCAGGAAGCGAGGCGGAACTACAGCTACCAGAATGCACTGCGGCGCACTTTCCACCTCCCCCCCCCACTACACACATACACCTCTCTCCACCTCCCATATGAATGACTAATACAACGTGTTGTCAGGCTAATCTGCCGCGAGTCCCCGGAGGACTCGTTTTCCCTTTGGGGACTTTTTCTTCTCTTAAGTTTGGTCCCAGAACCGCTTTGAGTTTCAGCTGGTGGTTCGTTCGCACAAGGTTTCTCCCTGTCTGGGAGCGGCACAGCTTGGAAAGTAAGTAAGGGGCGAGGTAGTTAGTATTTCCTGCTTAATTTTTTCGCTTGGGAGCTGCTGTACGGAGTTGGCCGAGTCTCTCCTGGTTGTGTCTACGGCACGTCGTTGTCTGTGCAGTAAGGGGACAATATCGGTTTAATTTTCAGGCACCCCTCCCTCCCCCCCCAGTCCTTTCTCCAAAATGGCCAAATGCCAAGGGAGGGAACAAGTGTGAAATTATTATTATTATTATTATTATTTTTAAATCCTGGTGGAAGTTTCTGAACAAGCTGGCTTTGCTTTATGGTGTATTATTTGGGATGGGATGTCTGCTTTGTTGTACCTTTAAACTCTCCCTCCCCCCCTCTCCTTTCTAGCATCTCCCAACTTATCTAGGTAAAAGCCTCTCTGGGTTTTTTTTTCCCCCCACGAGGCAGCCTAATTGGAAAGTTGTGCAAAGGAACCCGGCCGTGGCATATGGCGCTGGGGAGTTTTGATCGAATAAAACTTTTCTTCTTTTTCCCCCCCTCTCTCTTTCTCTCCCAAAGATAGAAAATGACAATATTATAATGTGTGACAGTGTAAAAAAAAAGGGACCTTACCTGTCTATTCTTAGTTCTCCCCAAAATATATGTTGTTTTGTAGAAACTGGAAAAGCAGTTTAGATTGCTGGCTAAGGAGAGGTTTGCAAGCACACGTTGGTAGTTTTCGTTGGTCGAATGATGTGTGTAAATTCCTTTTGCCCTGTAGTCATAGCACTTTTAATGAAGAAGGACACCATTCTGCCAGAAATTGAATTGGAGCAAAATTCAGATTTTAAGAGAACAATATACATTTAATTTTAAATTCATATTGCTACTAATATGTTCCAAAAAATACAAGATCTCATCCCCTTACTAAAATGACTTTTCCGTTGTAATAACAGTTTTGGAATTATTTGGGTAATTGATGCAGTGGCATGATAATATATAAATACTATATCATTTTTAATGTGGCATTTTAATATGTATGTATGTATAGTGTGTGTGTGTGCGTGTATGGAGAGAGACTATATGCCCATATTCTATTTCATGAATGTTATACTAAAAGTAAGGTACAGTAGCTTAAAACAATGTTAGATACAAGACTAGAAGGCAGTCCTATGTAATCTAGTTCTAGGGTTTGACTTTAGTTTGATGTGCTCAAAACTTATATATTGCAACCTTTGCTTTCTTTGTGGCTAAATTTATAATCAGTGATTCATAATACAGTATCTGGTATATTGTCCAGTGTAAATTAGTGAACATTAATAGGTCACCGTATAATTGACTATATTTGGAAAGGGTTGATACATGAAACTCTTTAAGTGTTCAGTTAATTAGAAAATGTTGCTATGGGGAGAATATTTTCAGAGGTACTTGCTAAACATGTCCTATAATTGTGAAGTAATAGTCACTTACAGTCTGTGAAAGTGGCTGTAATAACCTTTTTTGACTTCAGTAGAAGTTACTAAAAGACGGAAAACATATTTATCCCTTCAATGCAGGGATGTGAGTCTGTAACCACTAGAAATTTATCTGAAAGTAGATAGTTTGCAGTTGGCCTGTTTAAGTATATAGTAGTATATAAACTTTTGGAAAACGTTCCAAATTTATAAAAGAGCTACCAAAGTCTTTGGCTTAAGAATTGGGGAAAAGGGATGCTTATTTTGTTAGTCTATTGTCACCTCCTGGAAATTCATGCGTGTTGTATGGGGTATATTGAAATCTTCTTTCTCTAATCTTGTGTTCTCCAGATTTATGAGAACTACAACTCCCATCTGTCTGACCAATAGTCATCTATGCATTAAGGGGACATGTAATCCCAAATTCATGAACAACACCAAGTTGGGGAAGATTACTTTAACACGTCAAATATACATGGTTTCCCCTCCACCCCCGCATTTAAGAAAGCAGAATTGACTCTTGTGACTAACTATGCATTATCAAAATAAATTATTTACTGTATTTTATGGACTATAAGACGCACCGGTGTATAAGACGCATGTATAAGATTTCGAAGAGGTACGTAAAGAAAAAAAAGTTTTTGTCTTCCCTGACCCCCAGGAGCACTCAGCAGGCCTCTCAAACCCCCTGTACACCTTGTTTTTTGGGAAAACAGGGCCATTTTCCACCTGTTTAGGCCAAAAACGGGCCATGCAGAGGGTTTGGGAGGCCTTTCCCCGGCTTCTGTGGGCTGGGAGAAGGCAAAAACTTCCTTGTTTTTGCAAAAAATTGCCCTTTTTTTGGTCCATTTTTTGCAAAAACAGAGTTTTTGCCTTCCCCCAGCCCACAGAAGCATTCTGCAGGCTTCCCAAACCTGCACACCCCGTTTTTGCGAAAAACAGTTCATTCATTCAGGAGGCCAAAAATGGCTGTATTCAGTGTATAAGACGCACCAACATTTCCACCCTCTGTTAGGTGTCTTATACTCCGAAAAATACGGTAGTTCCCTCTTGTGCATCTGGTGATCTTACTACATTTGTATTTTATGAAGTAACAGTTCTTTCCTTAAGTAACTTAAAAGTTACTTAAGTTGAATTGTAGTCTAACAGGTTTCATGGTGATTTGGAAACACAGCAGATGATTGCATAAACTCCTGGAAGATGAGCTAGTTTGACAGGGTACAAATTCCAGCATCAATTGTTTCTTGGTCCTGGAAGTGAACTTTGGGCTCATGACTACTCACTGTCTTGACTCCAGAATGAATGGTGTAGTGGTCAAGGTATTTTTTTATGCTTTGGGATGACTTAATGCCTCAGAAAATAGATTGAAAAGCTAAATGTTTCCCAATGAAGTGGAAAGTGCACCGAGATCTTCTCCTTTGGCTATATAGTAAAATTTAAAAAAAAGTCGAGTCAGGTTAGTATTTTGCACCCTATAATAACAAAAGAGTATACCATTATTGCTTTCATTGATCGAAAATAACAGCAGCTGATTGGCTTCTGTTTTATTTGATTTAACTCGATCAATTCCAAAGCAATGTGGTGATTATTTTTGTAGAAAGCTTAGACTTACTTCAACTACCGGTAACTTTATTGTCACTTTGAATGTACACTAATCGGCATACATTAAAATGAAATTGTGTTGCATACAGCTCTCAAAGGGTCACCACTTCCAATATATACATAAATTTGACAAAATAAATAAATACAAAATTATGCATATACCTACATATATTATAGGACACAGAGAAACAGAGGCTGTTTCTAGCAGCAGGTAGCTATGCGCATCAAGGAACCAGATCCTGAAAACACGCCTCTTCTTTCCTGATCTGCCCTCCTGCCCTAAACCATGGCTACTGTAATATATCTCGGGAGACACTGCAGCTAAACAGCTAAATTTAGTTTAGCAGAGAGGAAGAGAATCAAAATTTAGGATTGTTTCATGTTCTTAAGTAACAAAGAGTTAAATTTTACTTCCCCTGGGATTCATGTTAAGAACCCTCTAAGAAAGAACTGAAAACGTGCATTTTATAAATATTAGTGAATTACATTCTTTAGCTTTTCCTTTGAAGGAAGACACTTCAAATCCTTGTGCTCTCCCTTTATTAGCTTTCAGAATTACATTTTAAGTGGATAAACACATCTGAGCATCGCATTAAAATGTGGCACACCACCCCAGATTTAAATCAAAGAGCACAACAACCTAAACAAACGTCCTCTCTTTTGGGTCAACCATTAAGCACAAAGATTTGGGATCTGGTTGACTTTTTCCAACATAAATGTTTAAGTATACACACATGTCTGCTTGTATTACAATTTCCTGAAACAAGGGTACCATCAATTATTAAACATATAAATGAACCTAGACAGAATAATTATGCACAAGAATTCCTATGTATTATTATGGGATATTATTATGATTGGTCACAGAGTCAGCCAGATATTTAGCTTGGATTTGTTATTTCTGTCCACCCATTGAGTCCTTCCCAAGGACCTTGGACAGGCAGATGTTGTGTGATGGTATTGTTACAAGATGTAAGTTGTTTCAAGTAAAGCTGCCTTTTGCAACTGACTGATGGTGATTTTGCCAATATTAATGGTCAAGTAGTGCTCTTGATGTTTTGGCATTGTACCCAAGGTGCCCATTATTATTATTATTGTAGACTATTATAGAATATATATAATAATCAGATGGAATACTGATTCTATCTACAGAATCAGTAGGCTAAAGTTCTTCTAAATTAAGTTTATTTTCATGCAAGTACACTGCATGCTGTGCTGCAATAAATCCAGCAGAGAGCACTGTAAGAACATTTCATCCTTATAATTAAATACACACCGTGTTTACTTCTTTGCACCAAGAAGGGACGGAATAAATGAATATTTGGGGTAAATGATCCTACCATAATCAGGGACTTCATGATGCAAAGGTAGAAATTGCAGCAGTCTCAAAACAATTGTGAATTGCATCCCATGACTCCTTCCTACATCTACTCTTCAGTTTTTGAGGTTCTGGGGTGCAATCTCAGCAAATTTCTTGAATACATGTAGGACATCTGATAAATTATATGTCCAGTGCAGATGGTTTTCTGCCAAAAATCCATTTTAAATACTGAATTTGGCTTAAAAAGTAAATGGAGGAAGTATTGATAATGGTCCAATTACTGAGTAAGAGCGGCCATATAATAGTTTCGCAGAGGACAAACAGCAGCAGCACCAAAACAAGTATCATTGTTTGATTTTTCAAAAGGTTGAGAGTCAGAGAAAGACTGAACTCTTACCATATCAATCTAGCAGTTGGCCCTTGTTAGTTAGTACATGGTTATGGCATGTCTAGCAAAGCTTAGAATATATACTACTCAGAGGTGGGTTCCTATTGGTTCGGACTGATTCTACAGAGTAGGTAGTAAGCCACTAGTGATGTCATGGAGCTGGTTCTGGTCCGTGGACATCACCATCTTTTTTCTTTGCATTTATTTTGGGGGCGGGGAATTTTTGTTAATTTTTCCGGTTTTTTCTTCTTCTGCGCATGCGCAGAAGCCGAGTTTCCAGCACTGCGCATGTGTTGCCATTTTGTTTTTGGCCTTTTTTGGGGGAAATGTTTTTGGAATTTTTTTCTGCTGCGCATGTGCATGCCCACGAGGTGCGGGAGGCAGTGAACCGGTGGCGAGGAAAGTTAGAACCTACCCCTGATACTACTGAAGTATCAGTAGTCAAATGGCATTCTGCTTTCTCTTGTGGCATAACATTGAGAAAATACACTATTGGTAACTGATTCTCTAGACAGGTATCTTCTCTTCCCTCCCTCGTTTCAGCTTCAGCAATCCCCCAACTAGAACAAAATAAATATTCGACACTGCAGAGTATTCAAATGTTTTGTAGTTTACATAGCTAGATGATGCAATTTATTAGTAAACAACAAAGAAAATCAGGAAGCTAGATAATGGCTTCAGATATGTTATTGTTGAATTCAAGGCAGACACTGCAATGCAAATTCAAGTATCTGATTGTGTCATCTGCATTCCTTCCCCAATTACCTTTGGTTCTTACTAACTGATTCTTTATGTAGTAAATAGAGAGCAACAATATAATTCATGAATGGTGGAGTTAGCAGACATGGCTAAATCGACTGTTTTGATTAAAGAAAAGAATGTAAGTACTTCTAGACTTTGTGCTTGAAGTGGAAAAACATGAAACTTTGATTTGGGGTTTTACTGATTAGATTGATTTGTTGTTATAGAAATGGCTATTTTATATTGTTTTGGAAAAGTAAAAAGTTGAGGTTTGATGTTAATGCGGTATTCTACTGCAACAGAGAGAGTCAGAAATCAATGCTTCCTCCCCCTTTTCTCCCTTCCCCCTCCCTTTCCTTTCCCCTTTTCCTCCCCACTGTGTCTCGTTAAGATTCTGGCTTGTAGAAATTTTATATGACCCATGTTCAGAAGGCACAATGATTTATGGGTTTTTCTGAAAAGAATTATAGTAGCCACCCACTGTGGGTGACCAAATGATTACATCCATGTCCATCATGTGGAACAGCATCTCCCAGAGATTTGGACGATCCCATCCTCCTTAGTCCTTTGTAGGGATCTGAAAAGGCAGGTAGGTAAGCACTTTTGGTGATGTGACTTTTGTTTTGGGGATCATTGTTTAACTGTAGTGTTATGGATTTATATAGCTAGGTTGGTTTTAATTTTTGCCTTCAACCCAAAATCACTGCTGAGATTATTGGCTCTGAAAATTACATATACATACATAGATACACACATACATTTGTTGTTGTTAGTTGCTGTGACCCCATGGACAATGTTCCTCCAGGCCTTCCTGTTCTCTACCATCCTCTGGAGTCTATTTAAGTTCAGGCCTACTGCTTCAGTGACTCCATCCAGCCACCTCATTCTCATACATACATACATACATACATCGTCTTTGCATCCAAAAATCTGACCAATCTATTAGATAGAGGTGAAGAGGGAAACAAGCAGAGGTGAAATCCAGCAGGTTCTGACAGGTTCTGGAGAACCGATAGTGGAAATTTTAAGTAATTTGGAGAACTGGGAAATACCACCTCTGGCTGTCCCCACAGTGGGGTGGGAATGGAGATTTTGAATATCCTTCCCCCAGGAGTGGGGAGGGAATGGGGATTTTGCAATATCCTTCTCCCGTGTCATGCCCACCAAGTCAAACCACACCTGCCAAACCACGCCCACAGAACCAGTGGTAAAAAAAATGGATTTCACCACTGGAAACAAGCTATCACCTGTTCTAGGTTGTATCACACTTAAAGGTAACAGTAATATTTTTCTCCAAATTATCTTCCCTTAATCATACACACACATACATACACACCCACCCTCTCTCTTATGTCATATCGTCACAATAAGTATATCAATACACTGTAAGTATAATTTCTGCTGTATAAGTATATGCAGCAAAAAATATGTTGGCTGTGGAATCTGGGAGTTGGGAAAGTTTATAAAATAGCCTCAATGGAAGTTCTTAATATAGGGGTGCTGATGTAAAAAGAGGTGCTTTTTTCAGGTACTTGAGAATCAAGCTCCCTTGAGATTTAAAAACCAGGATTAACATTATTTGGGTCTTGAAATAACTAGGCAGGCAGTGCAGCTTGTTAGAAAATGATGGTGATATAATTTTGTGTCACTAATTAAGGTTTTGAAATTTACTTAAAATTTAAATACATTTAAATACATTTATAGTTTACATGCTGGGATTAAGGACAGGTTCACATATTACAATAACCTAACCAGGAGGTTATCTGAACATGGTTTACCATTGGAAAAATGTCTTTAATCTTAGATAGTTGCTGAAATAACACATATTGGTAAAAAAAAGACAACTAGAATCAAATCACAATGTATTCAGTATAAGGTTATAGTTATGATGCATACATTGGCTGTGAAATGCACAAGAAATGGAAGGGACTATAGGCTTTCTTCCTTCTGTCCTTATTTCATTGTTAAATAATCCGTGGTGAACCATGATGGTGCAGTGATTAGAATGCAGTATTGCAGACTATCTGTGCCGACTGGTATAGTGATTCAGGAGTTCATTTCTGACCAGCTCAAGGTTGGCTCAGCCCTCCCTCCTTCCGAAGTCGGTAAATTGAGGACCCAGATTGTTGGGGGCAATATGCTGACTCTGTAAAGCACTTAGAGAGGGCTGTAAAGCACTGTGAAGTGGTATATAAGTCTAAGTGCTATTGCTAATCTAAAATACACTACATTCTAAAGATGATCAGACCATGCACACACAGCTTCTAAAATTGACCAAACTGGGCAGCTTAAACAATAATGATAAATTTAAACAAATTCCCAGACATCATGCTAATTGATAACAAATTTCTGTGGTGGCAATCTGAAGCCTAGATACTAAGAAAATGTAATATATATCAACTCTGGATGCTCTTATCAAAGATAAGTCCCTAATCATCTTACTGACAGCAGTTCGAAGCGGACTAGATTAATCTTGGCCTCCCCCTCAGCAAAGCAGTTCTCAAATTCTTATTTATTATTTTATTTATTAGATTTTTATTCTACCCTTAGTACTTTATAAGTAACTCAAGGTGGAAAACATACCTAATCCCCCTTTCCCCTTCCTATTTTTCCCACAACAACAACCCTGTGAGGTAGGTTGGGTTGAGAAAGAGCGACTAGCCCAAAGTCATCTGGCTTTCCTGCCTAATACAGGACTAGAACTCACCGTCTCCTGGTTTCTAGGCCAGCACCTTAATCGCTACACCAAGCTGGCTTTTCTAGGCTCATCAAATGTGAAATAGATGTTTGTGTGCACATGTGTGTTTGTGTGTGTGTGTGTGTGAGAGAGAGAGAGAGAGAGAGACTGATATTAAAAAAATATGTGAAGAAATAAATCTGCAGTTTAAATAAATTGAAATTTGACTTCAATAATCCCAACTCTGGATTAAAACCGTCTTTTTTTTGGGGGGGGAGTGAGTATTTTCAATCATTTCGCAATCCCATATCTATTTCCAATTCTCCACAGCAATAACAGCAGCAGGATTATTTGGGCTTTTTTCAACTCTTGCTCTTTTCACTCTTCTGCCTCCCCCCCCCACGCCCCGTTCCTTTACTTGGGTAAACTCACATACACAAAAAAAGTAGGATAAAATAAATATGTTCTCTTCCCCCTCCCCTTTCCTGCTCATGCTTTTTAATACATGCAGAGCTCAACGGCAGTCTTACCTTTTAAATGAGACTGTGAGAGGAATGTCTAAATTTCAAAGTTTTTCCCCCCCTCTCCTTTTAATGCCATTTCAAGAACACCAGAGCTGGCAGAAACCAAACCTTGGAGAGCACTTTCATGCTTAGCTTGCTGAAAGGGGAGCTTAAACTCCCCATAAAACACCCTTTGAAAAAAATGCAAATCAGTTTTCTAAGGTTGTTTCTTTTCTTTTTTTTAAAGTCAAGTGCAAAGAATATAATGTGACCTGATTTTATTCATAATTCCTTTGGGAGAGAAGATATCTGACAGGCATACACACTTTTTCACTACCAAAAATAAGTATATGTTGCTCTCTTTTACATTATTTGTGTTGTACTCTTCTTGGGAAATCTAACATATTTCCCAACACTTCTCAATGCATTTCTGAATGGAGGAGTTTGTGAGTGATAGAACCTGATTTTTTTGGGGGGGAGGAGGGTGCCAGATGCTAATAGGGCTATATCATTCCTGTTGGAACAATGCCTCTACTTCATGTTTTCCCCCCCTGAATTTAGAAAGGACATTAAAGCTGATGTTCAAGGAGCTACAAAGCTGAAGATCCGCAGCTCTGCCAAGGCCATCTTTGACAGCATGATATAAAATGTGCATTTTGCATCCATTTGCAGTTTATTATTTAGATCAGGGATCTCCAAACTTGGCCATTTAAAGACTTGTGGACTTTAGCTCCTAGAATTCCCATGCCATCGGGGCAAGGGTAAAATTCTACCGGTTCGCACCGGTTCTATAGAGTAGGTTGCAAGCAGCTGGTGACGTCATAGAACCGGTTCTCTCCAA
>JANHFT010009750.1:5000-12876 GCA_032467955.1 Pseudoxenodon macrops
CAATTTCAAAAATGTGTTTTATGCATTGCGGATATAATTGATTTAAACTGCATTTTTCATGATCCTACAGCTTAAGAAACATATTCATGCTAGCCAATGTTTTTCAGATGCAGCCCATTGCAGCAAGTGTCCAGATGACCAGTATTCCAATGAGAAGCGAAATCAGTGTATCCCCAAAACTATAAGTTTCTTGTCCTTTGAAGAAACGTTGGGACTCATTCTGGCTTCCTTTACCCTTGCTTTGTCCCTAATCACTGCCTTTGTTTTGGGAATCTTCACTAAATACAGAGAAACTCCCATAGTTAAAGCCAACAACCGGGACCTTACCTACATTCTTCTGATCTCCCTTCTCCTTTCCTTCTTGACCTCCCTTCTATTCATTGGGCGCCCCAAGAAAGTGACCTGCCTTCTTCGACAAAGCTTCTTCAGTGTTGTTTTCTCAGTTGCTGTGTCTTCATTGCTGGCAAAGACTGTCATGGTGGTGGCAGCATTTCTGGCCACAAAGCCAGGCAGCAGGATGAGGAAATGGTTGGGAAAGACTCTGGCCAACTCTATTGTCTTATGTTGTTCTGGGATTCAGATGGGCATCTGCATGATATGGCTTGGAATCTCTCCCCCATTCCCAGAATCTGACATGCATTCTCAACCAGGATATATTGTGCTGCAATGTAATGAAGGCTCAGTCACCATGTTCTACACTGTACTAAGTTACATGGGCCTTCTGGCAGCCATCTGTTTCTTGGTGGCTTTCCTAGCTCGCAAGCTGCCAGGGACCTTCAATGAAGCCAAGTTGATCACCTTCAGCATGTTGATTTTCTGCAGTGTTTGGGTTTCCTTTGTCCCCACCTACCTGAGCACCAAAGGAAAATACATGGTGGCTGTGCAGATCTTCTCCATCTTGATCTCCAGCCTTGGCTTAATGGGCTGCATCTTTGTTCCCAAATGCTACATCATTATCCTGAGACCTGACATGAATACCAAAGAGCACCTGATAGTGAATTCTAAAAGGGAACCCAATTTTTTAGATAGATGAAAGGCTGGAGACATGGGTAGATAAGATGAGGTAGGAAGATAGGCAGATAGTTAAAGTTCAATATACATGATGCATTATGGCAACCTGGCTATCATGAAAAGTCTGACAGTGATATTCAAGCTATTTTGAATTTTGTCATCTCTGCACTTTCTTAAAAGTACATTAACTTTAACCCATGATACATAGAAACACACTAATAGCTTGAAACTGCTTTTTAACCCTCCAATACAGTATCCTGTTTCTCTGGCCATCCCCATTTCTTCCTTTGATCTCAGTTACTCTTAATTTTTTTTCCGTCTATGGTTTCAGAAGTAACTATCATATTCAAGGCATACTTTGATTATTGTAGAATAGGGCTGTCAAACACCCATCCCATGGGCCATCTGTGTCACACGCTGGCCATGCCCACACCCAGTTTAGCGAAGGGGGGAAAAGTCCCGATACATCATGTGCCCCTGCAGTAATGATGTGAGATTGACACCCCTGGTGTAGAATAAACTGGAAGTATTATTTCTTGTCGCTTGGAAACTATATTTGTTGATGCAGCTTAAACTTCCTTTATCAGTTTTAAATAATTTTGAATTTGTTAGTTTCCTCCTGTGTTAGCTATTCCAGTTATTTTGGGGTTATCTGTAAATTTGATAAAGAATCAAATCCAAGTTCATGAATAAAATATAAGAGATCAATTTCAGTAGTAAACCAAAAAGAATCTTATGACAATGCCCATTCCTCACTGCAAAAACTTTATTATGAATTGGAATTCTGTGTTCAAGGAAACTAGAAAGTGGAATAAAAGTTAACCTGATTTCTAATCACTGTGCCACCACGGCTCTTTCTGGTCTGAAGCTGATGTGCTTAGTCCTACCGCATTTGTATCTGCCCCTTTCTACGGAACAACTGTTTCAGCTTAGTCTATTTTGCAGGCAATGTAAGGATATGAGACAACCCATTTATAGATTATACGATATGCCTTGATGGAGCAATCATCAAGAACAAAAGGGGTTTTAGATACAGAGAGGTCTGCATTTTGAAAGCACAGAAAGCCTACAACAAAAGGAACCTTTAATTTATTGCAGAACATTCAACATCCATAAATGTAGAAAAACACAGTAGAAAAAAGAGCAAAGAACACGTCTTCTAAATACTATTTTGTTCTAAGTACTATTTGGTTCTGCTCTACTATGAGCTAGTTTGTTACAGAGCAACAGAGGGAACCACAATACTTTTCCAAATGTGAGTTCTATTCTTTAGGTCAGGAGTCCCCAAACCCCGACCACGGACCAGCACTGGTTTGTGGTCCACCAGGGACTGGGTCATGCAAGTGAGTGAAACAGTGTCCCTCCCCCAGGTTCATAGAAAAAAGACCCTCCATGGAACTGGTTCCTATTGCCCAAAAGGTTGGGGGCTGCTGCTTTAGGTAACTATATTCCTTTGGTTTACAGGAGAGTGACAAAAATTGAGAAGGCAGCTCACTACTCTCACACAGTGGCCCAGCATGCTCTAATCGTACAGACCCTGTCCAAAATGGCTAGATTTTCCTGGGAGGTTTCTTACCTTTCAGGTTTTGGATAGTTGCAAATGGGAATGACAATGGTTTGTCTCTAGAGGCCTCCTACTCATTTCCCAAGCTTTAAACAGACGGAAATATTGGCAATATCCATTGTTCATAGCCCACCAGTATGTCTCCTGCAGCCCTTTAGAAGATTTGGAGATATGAATTGTGGCTCTAGACTCTTCAAACATTACTAATGATCCCTGACAAAACCCAGGTTAAGGATCACCCTCTCTCTTCTCAAGAGATTTTGAAAAGAAGTTTCTCACTTAGTGAGGAGCACCATTAAGTCATCCATCCACAACTAGGTATCTTCTAGGTGGACTGGATTTCAACATTGAGGATTCCAGATGTTCTTCTCCAACATACCAGACCGATGATGGCTGATTAATAATCAGGCCCTTATAAACATAGAAATTGGGCCTTTTCAGTCCTCAGTAGCTGGAAGATTAGGATGATATGGAAATGAGGTAGAAGGAAACCGAGATCTGGACTGAGAATTATGGAGGCGATGGTGTTGAGAAGTGTAGCAAGATCAAACCATTTTTAATCACAGAGACTGAGTTGAGCTTTTCTCTGAAGCCAAAAGAAAGGGTGAAGGGATTCTCCAGAAAATGAAGCCCCTGAGAAGACAACTAACAGAATCCCTCTATCTGCATCAAAAAAGGACAGCCGACCTCCAATATAATTCAAAGACACTCGGATCCTCTGGAGATCCCTCTTCATAGGCAGGTTGGGGAAATGAGGAGGGAGGAGAACTGTACAGTGGTTCCCCCACTTCGCCATTGCCCAGATTCCTTCTGCAGGATCTAGGGAGACAACCCCTTTGCGCTTCACAGAGGCCTTGGCAACTCCCAGGCCCCAGCCACCCTCATGGTCTACAGTGACTTCCCAGTAGCACCTGCCTGTGTTGAATTGCTGACATCCCAGCACGAAAAGACATTGATCAAATCTTTTAGAGCCAAAGGAATGAAGTCTAGGCCAGTTTCCCAGGAACAAGCTTTTCTGATTCTCAGATATAATGAGTTTGGGGTGAGCTGTGTCTGGATCCAAAGTCACTTGAGCTACAAAGGGGAGGGGGGATAGAAAAAGAAGCATGAGCAGAACACCGGAGGTAAGCAAAACTCCTCTCCTGAGCCTAGACATATTAATAAACAGAATATGACTCTGGAAAACAGGTAGTCCTTGACCTATGACCGTAATTGAGCCCAAACTTTATGTTGCTATCCGAGACATTTCTTAAAGGAGCTTTGCCCTATTTTATTACCTTTCTTGACACAGTTAAGTGAATTGCTGTAGTTCTTAAGCTAGTAACATGGTTGTTAATTGAATCCGTCTTCCCCCTTGTCAGAAGATCGCAAAAGGTTGCCACATGACCCTGGGGGACACTGCAACCATCATAAATATGAGCCAGTTGCCAAGCATCTGAATTTTGATCATGTGACCATGGGGATGCTGCAAAGGTTGTTACTGTGACAAATGTTTTTTTCAGTGCCATTGTAATGTCGAATGGTCACCAGAGGTGGGTTTCACCCAGTGGTGGGTTCTAAATGTTGTTGCTGCCAGTTCGCTCATGGGCGCGCTGCAGCTACGCGCATGCTTTGTGCACCATGCGCATGCATTGTGCTTTTTAAAATATTATGCACATGCGCAGAAGCAAAAGCCAAGATGTCAGTGCCTATTGCACCGCTGAAAGAACCGGCTTGGGGGCGTGGCAGGCCCAGGTTACTAACGGTTCTACCAAAATGGGCTGGTAGATTACTACCATAACAGTTAGGACCGAACCAAATCGAACCATTAGGAACCCACCTATGGTTTCACATATTTTTACCACCGGTTCGTGTGCACCTTCTGCACATGCGCCTGGCCTTACGTGCATACCCCCGGCTTGTACGCATAAGCGCGGCTTAGAAAACATTTCTAAATAGGACGGCATAGTGCCAGGGCGGCTGGGCAGGCCCACCTGCGGTTGCCACTACTGGTTCACCCAAACCAGTCCGAATCGGCTGAATACCACCACTGATGGTCACAAAATGAATGGTTGCATGTCAAGACTATCCTTTCTGAGTTTGGTGCTCTTCAACATCATTCAGAAACATTCCTTCTAAACTACAAATGTTCCATGACGTAAAGTTCTGCAGATAGCCTTAAAAAGTACAAGAAGTTGTTGAAAAGACAATGATCGTTCTGTCCCTTTTAACCTGTCTTTTACATCCCCCTAACATAAGCAGATGTGGCAATCTTTACAGCCCTTTCCAAACTAACACAGAAGACCCATGTTTGCTTCTTAGGATTATAGAGTTAGAAGGGACCACCAGGATGCCTAGTTCTACAAACAAAACTAGATGTCAACAGTTCATATTTTAAAAAGTGGGGTTTTTTTATCCCATCATTTTTATCCCATCTTGACTTGACTAACAACACACCTTTTGGAGCTCCAATGCCAAAACCTAATCAGGCTTATGAATGAGAACCTTTTTGGGCCCAGAAACTTACCTTTGTGCAGCGGAAATCCAAAGTTTATTGCATCTGGTGGAGAAAAAATGAACATTACTACAGAAGTTATGGAGACTCTAGAAAGAGTGCAGAGAAGATCAACAAAGACGATTAGGGGACTGAAGGCTAAAACATATAAAGAACCATTGCTGGAATTGGATATGTCTACTTTAATGAAAAGAAGGACCAGGGGAGACATGATAGCAGTGTTCCAATATCTCAGGGGTTGCAACGAAGAAGAGGGAGTCAAACTATTCTCCAAAGCACCTGACAAGAAGCAATGGGTGGAAACTAATCAAGGATAGAAGCAACCTAGAATTAAGGAGAAATTTCTTGGCAGTTAGAACAATTAACCAGTGGAACAATGAGCCTTCAGAAGTTGTGACTTCTCCAACACTGGAAGTTTTTAAGAAGAGATTGGACAACCCTTTGTCAGAACAGGCTGCAACGGGCTACAGGGACCCCTGGATTACAGTGTTTCCTGAAGCTGATTTTAGATCTCTGTTCTGTGAACTTTTTAGAGCAATTAATATTAAGTAAAGAAAGAATTGGGGTACTCCACTCTGAGTCATATTTCCAACCTTTAAATTGCTTCATGGCATTCTTCAAAACGGCACTTAAATCGCACAGGTCCCAGATTTCCCATTTTAGCCCCAGTGGAAACATCACGGGGCTACCAAATACATCTTTTGTCAAGAACCTGAGGAAACATAAAAGCTATGGTAGTTACCAAAGTATTACATTCGGAATGCATGGGGACAATCACATAAAGAAAAATGAGGAACAAAAGCATTTTAGAGAGGGTGACTAATTCACATGGCACACAATGCCAAGATCCTAGTAGACAATCATTTGAATATGATTGATAAATATTAAATATGAGCCAGCAGTGTGCTTTTGGCAGCTGCCAAAAAAGCCAACACAGTTCTAGGCTGCATAAATAGAGGGATAGAACCAAGATCACGTGAAGTGTTAATACCACTTTATAATGCCTTGGTAAGACCACACTTGGAATACTGCATTCAGTTTTGGTCGCCACGATGTAAAAAAGACGTTGAGACTCTAGAAAGAGTGCAGAGAAGAGCAACAAAGATGATTAGGGGACTGGAGGCTAAAACATATGAAGAACGGTTGCAGGAACTGGGTATGTCTAGTTTGATGAAAAGAAGGACTAGGGGAGACATGATAGCAATGTTCCAATATCTCAGGAGCTTCCATAAAGAAGAGGGAGCAAAGCTGTTCTCCAAGGCACCTGAGGGCAGGACAAGAAACAATGGGTGGAAACTAATCAAGGAGAGAAGCAATCTAGAACTAAGATGGTTAGTTCCTGACGGTTAGAACAATTAACCAATGGAACAACTTGCCTCCAGAAGTTGTTTAATTCTCCAACACTGGAAGTTTTTAAGAAGAGATTGGACAACAATTTGTCTGAAATGGTATAGGGTTTCCTACCTGAGCAGGGGATTGGACTAGAAGACCTCCAAGGTCCCTTCCAACTCTGTTATTCAATTCTATTATATTATATTCGCTAGCACAGTGTGAACTAAATTATGGATGTTGTGGGACAAACCTGAGTCATGTAATTAATAGAGAAGGAATAAAGGAAACTGTCTCATATCTAAATAAATCCATTAGGCCATCTCACTCAGTATAACTACTGTATAAAGTTTGGATTCACCTAGGACAAGCCATGATGTCATCAGTTTATTGATTGGTTAGTTGGTTCATGCATTTAATATGTGAGAATGATTTTGAGAAACAGGTGGAAGAGCTGCAGACTGGACAATGGTCGGACAGTCAGCAGATAAGACTGCAGAAGAAATGGGGAAGTGGTAAGAGATCCTCCTTAATTTGTTGTGCTATAAAGGTGAGGACCAAGAGATGTTATTTCAGACTTGCAAGGTTCTATTAATGTAACTAAATAAAGTTAGTGCTAATACTTCTGGGTGTGGTTCTTGTCTGTTGTGTTTCTATCTCACACTCTGACAATTTACAGTTAGCCATAATTACATTTATCCAGATCCCAATTGCTGGATTCATTTAATATGCATAGTCAAATCAACAATTTAGTGTAAGACGTCACTTCATTAACTGCTATGATTGCATTCCTTGGGTGCAAGGGACCATCTCCACCCAAGGAGGTGAGTAGTCTCAGAAGGAAACACCGTTCTTGAAAGATGGCAAGATATACATGCAACTTCAACGGTACATTAACTAAGATTGTTTTATAACTGAAGGTTGCTAGCAGTCATTCTCCAGGTTTCAAGGCAGAGACTTCCAAGATCTATCCAGAAACCAAATCTGTGACCTTCTGCACCCAAGTCAGATATTCTGCTACTTTGTCTTTAAGGGGCGTGCATAAGCGCATCAGTGTGCCTACCGTCCTTGTCCTAATATTCCATTTTATTTGTATCCATTTCTTGTATTCATAATCATGTTTATACTTACCGTATTTTTCTGAGTATCAGATGCACCTTTTCTCCCCCTAATTGGGGCTGATAATTTGGGTGTGTCTTATACACAGAATGTAGCTTTTTCAAAGCTTTTTTTCAGACCTAATGAGGTGAGTGAAGAGTGAAGTGATCTTTGCAGCCCTTCATTGCTACTCCTTCTGAAGCTTTTTTTTCAGCCCTAAGTCTTTGCAGCCTTTCATTGCTATTCCTCTGAAGCTTTTTTTTCAGCCCTAAGTCTTTGCAGCCTTTCATTGCTATTCCCTCCAAGAACCTTTTTTTTCCAGGTGCTAATGATCTTCTGGCCTTTGCATGCTTTGTTGATTGGTTCTCTCTATCAGCTGT
>JANHFT010009751.1:9103-31541 GCA_032467955.1 Pseudoxenodon macrops
AAGGGAATGAAATGTCAGCCCCAGACCATTTCTGTTATATATGTGATTCTACCAGGATTTTAAAACAAATGAAGGGAAAAAATGCAATGGCCTTTCCATAAGATAACTAAGCAATCATTAAATGGGTGTGTTAGTTGGTAAATGTATTTGATTCTAATCTCTAATTAAAATTCTGGCTTTAGTTGCTTTTATTTTTGATGTAACAGGTCTTACTTCATTATAGCTTGCAGCTCTGCATTCGGTTCCTCTCTGTCTCCCCTCCCTTTCTTTATCCAATTTAGCAACCAAAATGTTCAACTTCCATGGCTGAAATTGTAAAAATCCTTCCATGTTATTTGTCTATCACATATATTGGGGAAATTGGGAAGGCTTTGAAATGCATGCTTTTCCACTAGCCGCCCCTATGCTGTGACATTATCTCCCCTTCCCATTTACAATATGCATCAATTCTGCTTGCCTTTAGAAAAATCATAAAAACCTGCCTTTCCCCCCCAGGTGTTTGGATCCAGCTGAGTGGAGTCTCCCTTTGGTTGTTTAATTGTCATGTTTGGTTACATTTTATGTATTAGATAGCTTTTTTTCATGCTGCGTGGCTATTTTTTGTTATTGTTGTTTGTTTTTGCCGTATGCCATTGTTGCTTACGTTGGGCAGCCTTATAAATCTAATAAATAAATCCATAAAATGTATTGATGGTAACTAAAATAACATATACTTGGCGCCTAAACCGCAGCTTCTTATTATTTGGTGCTGCATTGTGTATTAAATCCCCTTTTTTTTTTTTGCTGTTGATCCCTATTCTTGAGCAATGTCTATCTTAGATTGCTTCACTGTGCAATGACCCAATGAGGATCCAGATTTTCTTCTATGGCACTAGGGTGCTTCTAATCATTGCCTGCTGTCCTTGCTATTACCTAAACCTATGATAAGGGCATGGATCTTGACCTGGTTCAGTTTTCCATTAAATAAAACCTTGATTTCCCCAAATTGTAAATGCATCACACTCAGATGAATTCGTCTTTGATGAGATTTCTTGCATTCAACTGCTTGCAAATGATTTGAAGGCCCTCACGTTGTGTATCATTCCAAAACCGTATTCCTTGAAAAGGGCAAGACCAGGGAAAGGCATTGGAATTGGGAATAGTTTGCTCGGGATTCCAGTGGAACATCTATTCTCAGAGGGATTGGAAAGGCTTTGTGCTAGAATTTGAATGCCTGTTGTTTGGAAGGAAAGCAGCAGCAGAAGCTTGCAAGCAAGATTGTACAAGGATATTGCTCCAACCCTGTTGTTGTCGTTATCATCATTAACATCTGAAAGAAAAAATAACAAAAAATATATGTTCATGTTTTATAACTTCCATAGTCAAGACAGCACGCAGGAATGGTTTAATATGTAGAACAGCAGCATCCTGCGAATAATATATGAAAGATATATTATACAATGCAGCCATATACTATGCATATTCTATGCATTGACAACAAATTGTTATCAAGAAATCCCTTGAGTTAGAATATTTCCTTTAGCCAATTTAAATGAGTCTGTCTGCCTGACTGCCTGTCTGTCTATCTCTCTATCTATAGCTAGCTAGCTATTTACTCCAGGAAGAACTAATGCTGAATATTGCAGCTTGATTATGTAGTTCAATGCACAGGAATTATGTCTATTGAAATTAAATTATTATATATAGTTTGTTATGGTTTTAAAAAAAGCATTATGTTAAGCAGAATCTGCCCTAGTTAGCCTACGCAGACATTGTGTAGCTATAGCTTATAGTTATAGGCTACACAATGGTCAAGAAAATAATACATTTGTATTTGTGTACACGAATGTCTGAATTGAAGCTTTACATCACATTATAATTAAATTCTTTTCTAGATGGCTCTTTAGCCAAGCAGTTGCTCAGTTGTCACAACTCTACATGATCATTTACTCCTTGGGTAAATCAAAAATGATGAGCGTTATTAATAGAAAGACCTATTCCTGCAATATTGACAATGCCAATCCCATTTATCCTCTCAATTTATACTCTGCAGGTTAGATGTATGAAGAAAATATTGCTTTAAAAAAAAAAAAAGGATTGTGGATTCTAGCCTGCCTTAGGTACAAACTCAGGTGGTAACCTTAGGCTAGTCTTTCAGCCCTAGTAAGAAGGCAAGGGCAAATCACTTCCGAAAACATTGCCAAAACATCCGGGACTTGTCCAGGCAGTTACCAGGTTTTTGTGAACCCTTACTTAAGGGCACCCAAAGGAGAAAAAAAAAATCTCCAAAGCCAGTTTTGGCTGTTAAAAATTGTTCTCCATTTTAGCTAAATCATGGAGCAAAGTTCTAAAAGGTTGGTACCTGCTGAAGCTCTGATTTCCTTTATACTTGCCATAAAGTAAAACAAAAATATATATGGTGCGTGAATATATGGTGCTTCTGTCTTAAGGGAATTGTCCTGGCAGTTCCTCTCTCTCTGGCTCCTTTGTCTTCGAGGATTGAAGAGACAACTTTGATACAAGGACAGGCTATCCTTCAAAGAACAATCTCTTGCATTAGTTGTGGATTTTCTTCACCTTACTTGAATTTCCCCATTCTGCGTCACTCTTAAATACCAAACTCCAAGTCTTTCTTTGGATTATTCTAGGAAAAAGAGAAACGGTGTTTGTATGCATATGCATCCATTCTATATGCATTGCGCACATTACAGTAGGTCCCTGATATAGTTTGGGATTAACAGTGTTTCCAGAAGTGAGGCTGTTAAAGACCCCTCCCTTCTAAACTACAGGTGGATTGACCTGCCAAGTCTCCTTGAATTTCTCACTAGAATTTCACTAGTTAGAGCCGCATTCAAGAGGTAAACACTTAGAAAAATCAAAGCACAGAAAGCCTCTAAGCGCATTCTTATCCTGTGAACTGTTTTTCAGTCCCTGAAATGAACTGTGCTTGTTGTCTTTTCATAAGTGTCTACACCTGGAAACCCCAAACTGTCCAATTTAAGTGGAAAAAAATGATTTAATAGATGCTACTGTTCAAGAAATGGAATTGCAAACACTTACTGATCTATTGCACATTGCCCAGAAATCATCCGCTAGATCCCAATCAGTTTTCTGCCCACCCCAGCTCCAGGCTATTCTCTTTAAAATACATGGAATTGTGCAGTTTTTCCCAGCTGACTACTGACAGATGTACTGTACTGGCTTGCTCAGATCTTGTTGATTTCAGTTTATCTGAAATAATCACGACATCTGTTGCTTGGCAGATTTTTTTTTTTAAATAAAAGAAAACTTCTATATCTTGTGGATGGAAATTTAATCTTTTTCCCCTTGCCAACCCATGCTTGTTTCCTCCATGTCCAGATACCACATTGTCTTTTGCTTTTCAAACTTTTTCTTTTTCGAGATCTCACCATCAATATGGGATCATTTCAGGAGTGAAATCCAGCAGGTTCTGACAGGTTCTGGAGAACCGGTAGTGGAAATTTTGAGTAGTTCGGAGAACCGGCAAATACACTCTGGCCCCAGAGTGGGGTGGGAATGGAGATTTTGCAATATCCTTCCCCCAGGAGTGGGGTGGGAATGGGGACTTTGCAGTATCCTTCCCCTGGAGTGGGGTGGGAATGGTGATTTCCCCTGCCATGCCCACCAAGCCACACCGCGCCCACCAAGCTATGCCCACAGAACCGGTAGTAAAAAAAATTGGATTTCACCATTGGATCATTTGCATAGTAAAATACATTGATTAATTCACAAGTTTAGCGTTTAAGTGGCATAGTAGCTTAATACTGTATTTTAATACCTACTATAGAATTTAGCTATTTTGTAATTTAACTTTTAAGTCTTTTAGTATTATAGATTTTCTTCATTTAGTAACTGTTTTCTATTTTAGTTTGATCTTGTTTTAATTCCTGTAACCCACTTACACACTTTTCTTTTACCTTATGAGCTTGGTAACTTTTTACAAAACTCTAAAAATTGAGATATATATCCATATCTCCATCCCACATAAGAGTAATATCACCAGTAGCATTTCTAATACATTTACCTATAAGTACTGTACATTAAATAACCAAAGAGAAACTATGCATCCTCATTTAGTCCTCCTTCAATAGTGAATAATTTCCTAAAGATCCTCAGGTATATACCATTCCATATTTAAACAAAACATTTAAAGCCTATTCACTTAATTGTATGTTTTCTCTAAGTTTTTCTTAGTGATTTGCTAAAAAGTAGAAAGATTGTCTGCACATCCCTGCCTGACCTAAAGCAACTCTGCATTTCCCAATTATTACCCTTATGATTACAACATGCCTTTATTCCATGGGGTTGGGGTTCTTGGTTTTTTTTGGAGGGGCTATTGCATTTTCTTACTACATTTACTTACTACATGCATCCTTTGCATAGGTAACTATAACAACATGTTTACATTGTCAAGTACACCGTCAAGTTAAAAAAGTTGCACAGCCACTCTATAAGCAAATCACAATAATGCAAAAATTTTTCTAGTTGCACCATCTACATCTGCAGCCTTGCTATTTTTCTGCAGTTGTGACATGTATGTTTTCCTCTTCATCAATAGTTTCAATTCCAGTGTTCAACATACTTTCATTCTTATACAAGTCTCTAAATAGTCCTTCCGATATTTCCTTATCCAGGTTTTATCCCAAATCATATCATTGGGTCAGGGGTGGGTTCTATTTACGTTCCCTACTGGTTCGGGGTCATGCCAGAAGTGTGCGTTTTGCGCGAGCGTAGTGAGCTAGTGAGGGCCCGTCACTCCTGGGTTAAGAAATTGTCTGCGTATGCGCAGAGGATTATTTTTGATTAAATTTTGCTCCAGTGGACGGATTTCAAGCCGGAAGACCGGTTCAGGGGCGTGTCCAGCCAGCCGTCACTGCCGGTTTGGTGAGTTTGGGAAATTCCTGCTACCAGTTCTAGCGAACTGGTCCAAACTGGCAGAAACCCACCTCTGCATTGGGAGTTTTTTTCCATTCCATTCACTGTCCTGGGACTCCTTGTTTAGCCCTCTTCACACATATTCAGAACCATGTTTATTTCTTACAATTTCATTCTGCATTTTTTTCTCTTTTAATTAGCCATTTCTTTTTTCTCTTTCACTAATCTTTGCATTTTGTTTTCCTTTTCTCAGGCTATACATTATACAATGCATTTCATTATGTTTTATGTGCATTTTTTTTAACCCACTAATCATCCTTTTTCACACATCGGATGGGTATAACTCCACATACTTCTGTGGTTGTGGCATCAGCAAGAACTTGTTACTTTTATTCAAATTACAAAAGCAGTGTTACACTCTGCTTCTGTATGTGTGTATGTGAGAAACAGACAGACAGGTAGACAGACTTGGAGTATGAATTGTAATAAATGACATGGCGTTGGTGCTGTTTTACTCACTGTTATCTCCTTAGCCCTTTTTATGGACATTGTAGCATTCTTTTCATTCTGTTCCAAGCAGCTTTCCATCATGACTGCTTTGCTGTCATTCTCTAATTTCTTTTTTTTTAAATCTTTTATTGTGATATTTCATAATAAATAATCAAATCAATCATGCTTTTATATCCCTGCCCTTGTCATATGTATGTATAAATAAACTTATGAGGGTGGAGATTCATTCTCCATACTCGTGGGTTGGTTTCCAAATGTTTCATCACCAGACTAGGTAACTTCTTCAGCGGAGTTTAAACTCCTCTGAAAAGGTTACGAAGCCTGGTAACAAAATGTTCGGAAACTGAGCATTTTTTCTGAAGTTGTTGATTTAGAAACCCACCCACAAGTTTGGAGAATGAACCCCTCATCCTGCACCTGAGCTGTAGATATTGACCACCATTGCAAATAAACTTATGCTTAAACCATATGTTAAAAAATAGTTCTCCAACTAGACAGGAAGTTGAGTCATGGCAACTGGACTTCTTTTCTTTGAAATGTTTCACTGCTTATTCAAGTAGCATCTTCAGTCTGAGAAAATTAGCTAGGGAGATCCCATATATTGCCTCCCAAGGTGGTTTCATTTCTCACCTAATCTGAATAGACTCGTTAGGTGATAAGCAGAGAGTCATTATGGGATCCTTGCTCTAAATCCTTCTCTTAGTTTGGTTATTAAGTGTGACCTTCCTAGTGAACCTGAAAAGTGGCCTTTATTTTTCTGCAAGAGCAGCATTAAAAAATGGGGAACCAGTGGTGCAACTATTGAGGGAAGATGTTCACTTTACCATAAATGGATTCCTTCACTCCTCTCTCAAAACATCTATCTTCCTTGTCCAAAATGGTGAACATTATGGTCCTCAAAAGAGTGTTCTTTTTCTTTTAAGTGAAGGTATAGTTCTGATTTTGATCCTGTGGTTTTGCTTTTCCTCCTCCTGTGTAAAGGCTGATTGATTTCTCCAGTGTAGAGTTCTCAACACAACTTACCTCACTGTACTGCATACACTATATACTTCTTATGTTTTGATGTAGAATCTTTGAAATGGGCAGGCCTCTGTTTTATTGGGGTCTAGGACAACTTGCCAGGGCCATTTCGCTGCGGCCAACTAGCCACAGGACAACTCTCTGTGGCCAACTTGCTGTGCGATAACTCGTCACAGACAATTCCGTGCGGGATAACTCAACATGATAAAATGTTATCCACCACTGTTTCTTTGACATTATTTCCATAGTGGCCGATAACATTTATCACATTGAGCTATCCCACAAGAAATTGTCCATGATGAGTTTTCCTGCAGTGAGTTGCCCTACGGTAAGATAGCCATGGTGAATCGACCAACATGTATGATATATCAAGCGACATATATGATAGAAAACCTAATACGAAGAATACATATTGCCTTGCTAATGTTGAAGCTACTCCCATGATGAATTTGTAAGTCTGTGGGCAAGTTAGTTCTTTGAGGTGATGCCATGTAATTACATATATATCTTCCAGTGTATATCTTAAAATATTTGTGAGGAAATTTCTAATGAGGGTGACTAATATCACTGGCTTAGGTAGGCAAAGTGCAGATGGAGAGTTTGCAAGCTTTCCCATGGATCCCTGCCAGTGCACCTGAATAATCTCAACCTAAAAACTCCTACCGGTTGAGAAACAAAGCAACTAATGAGCTGATATCACCCACAGCGTTTAATTGAAGGATGCCCATACAGATGTTAGCAAATACCGAATTACTGAATATGGAGCTACCTGAATGTAGATTTGAATGAACGGGAAACTACTTTAAAATAAGTTTGTCTGAGGTTTTGCCTTGCTGTTTGCAGTTTTATTTTTAAATCAGTAGTTTCTATTTTTTTAACCCGGAATTTTATGTTTTGTTTCATAATACCCAGCTAATAACACACCAGTGTAATACCCACTCAGTTACATCTGAGCTGCTTGTCTGCTGAAACTGCTAATTGTGTTTGATGAAAAGACCATCATGAACAAGGGCATGATATCCTGAAAGGAGAGAATGAATATGGTAGCTAAACATTAAAGTATTAAAGGAATATGGCAGAATATTCCCATCTGATCTCTTACTTTCTGATCATTGGGTGAAGATAAGAAACCACAGAGCAGATTGAGACCTGTATGTTCAAATCACTATCTCTTATTATGTTTATACTTAGACACCATCACATGGTAAGCAAGCTGCTACCATACAGATATTTTGAACTTCAGCTCCCAGGATCTCTTCCTAAATTGGCTGGGGCTGGTAGAATTAAAATCCAAAACATTACAGGCAGCAGGTGGCCTGACTCTACACTACAGCCGTCACAACAGGCTGGTGTAAAATGCATGGAATATGAATCTATATAAAACACGGGTGTCAAACTCGCCTCATCACATTGCCATCATGTGACATTCTGCAACTTTTTCCCCTTTGCGGAGCTGGGTGTGGCCTGCACGTGATGCATCCAGCCCACCGGCCACCATTTTGACACCCCTGATATACAATGAGACCCCAAAGCAGCACTTTCCATTGGTAGGTTAAAACTCCTGGCCTTCATGTTCAGGCAACACTGTTTATTATATTTTCTCTTTGATCTGTTGGATATTGATTAGTATTAAGGTGTTTAGTTATTTGATTGTTTTAATTGTTAAGCTTGTTGTATCTTTCCAAACCAGATGCTATCTGAATGTGCTGAACTTTTAATTCTCATGACTTTACACTAAGTTGTTTCAGTTGCTATTGGGTTTTGTTTTAGAACTGACCACTAAGACCCAGTTTAAAGAATCAATTATTTAGAGTTTTTAACTAAAGCAAGATGTCTGAGATGTGATTATCCAAGTTCTGCTACTCTGCAGTTGTGACCTTTCCTGGACCAAGAGGCCCTTGAGACAGTGGCTCATGCCCTTGTTACTACCCTCTTGTTAAACTACTGCAGTACTTGGGAACATCCTTTAAAAATAACCCAGAAGTAGCAGCTAGCATGAAACATGGACAGGTGCCAACCTGTTTACCATAATAACACTTTCGCTGTGGGAGCTGAACGAGTTGCCAGCAAAGTCCCAGGCCAAGTTCACGTTTTTTACCCACAAAACCTATACAGTATGGCTTGGATCTTCACTACCTTTTAAACTATCTGCTTGCACAAGGGTGTCTTTGTGGGTCGTCACTTCCTGAGAGAGGGAGTGAGATGCCTGGTGAATGACATTTTCCCTAAGCCCCCTCCCTGCTGATATATAGAAAAGCTGTCAAAATAGTAGTCTTTTGGGGGGGGGGAGGAATTGAGTAATGAATTTCAATATTTTATTTCTTATTGTGTTTACGTTGTTTTACACAGTTAGATGAATGTCTATGGCACCGGTATCAAACTCAAGGCGTTATGTTGCCATCACGTGATGTTTCACGACGTTTTTTCCCCCTTCGTGGAGCTGGGGTGGGCGTGGCCTGCACGTGATGCATCCGGCCTGCAGGCCACCAGTTTGACACCTCTGGTCTATGGAGATTCTCAATCATTCAGATCATGGTTGTCTCAAAGGGGCTTTTTCCAAAAAGCAACTGGACTTCCTTGGGGTTGTTTTTTTCCCCCTTGGAAAACATTTCTCTTCTTATCCAAGAAGCTTCTTCGGGGAATTGAAGAAGCTTCTTGGATAAGTAGTGAAATGTTTTCAAAAGGGGGGGGGAAAGTCGAAGTTGCCTTTTGGAAAAAGCACTTTTAAGACACACAACTGGCTAGTTAGAATCACGAGGCACATTCATGATTGCAAATAAGCAATTTGGAGGGCACAAGATTGGGGGAATGTTGCTACGGACAATATGTGTATTTTTTATTTTTATTTTTTTTGGTCTCTCATTATTATCTCCACTACTGAGATTAATGTATCTATTCTCTATTCACTTATACTATTGAATCGCTTCTTTGACAGTCCTATGTCTACATAAACCACTGTACAACAGTTTTTCCGCGTCTCACAGACTGACCTTTTGAAATTATTATCTCCATTAAAAAAAAAAGTTTCTTTAAGTGTACCTTTTTCATTAGAGATATATACTTGCCAGTTGCAAAAAAAAAAAGCACCCTGCCTTATTGAAAATGTTTGTGAGCTTAATAGCCACTAGAATAATAAATGCAAAAGGCTGTTAAATGAGCAATGTATTCTACATGGCTGGAATTAAAGAGCAAGACAAATGGAGCTAGGATGTCATATGATCAAAGAGAATACATTGAATTGCTTATACCTTTCTTTAAGATAAAATGAGTGGTCCAGTGCAATCTTGAAATGGAGATGTAGAGTAAATTCCTGCTGGACCAAACAAGAAATGATGAATTCAGCAACAAGGAAAAGCAGAGATATTTTTAAGTAATACTACATGGGGATTTTCTTGTGCCATTTCCCCAAATCATTTGAATGGAAATACTGGATTAGCTAACGTGTCAGGTCTATTAGATAAACTCTCCGACTGTTCCTGACTGAAGTAAGTAGAGATGGGAGTGAAAGCAGATGGTTTTTATTTAAGATTTTGTGTAATGGCTCACTCCCAAGTTTTTTTTTAAATAAAAGCAT
This sequence comes from Pseudoxenodon macrops, assembly GCA_032467955.1. Lineage (NCBI taxonomy): Eukaryota > Metazoa > Chordata > Lepidosauria > Squamata > Pseudoxenodontidae > Pseudoxenodon > Pseudoxenodon macrops. Next base: position 19,083 of record JANHFT010009751.1, read on the forward strand.
TGATTTAACAGTAAGAGGATAACAAGCAAAAGTTTCACCATTTTATCTTTTCACAGGCAGCTTCATCCCAATAGGGAATGCTTTCAGCCAAACACCATCAGCCGGACTACACTTGGTAAGAAGTAGAATTTTACCTCCTTTCTGCAGGAGAAAAAACTATTAAACTTTATAAAAATAATCTTCAAAGATTACCACTGAACAAAAAGCTTTCTTCCACTTGCTTTCAATTACAAAGACTTCCCTCCAGAAAAGCTTTCTGCTTTCCATAATAACAAAACCAAAGAATGGGAGAGAGGATACAATATTCTCTCTCCCTGTAATTCATTTTAATTAGATAAACAGTGATAGCAAATTCTCCATCTTCACTTTAAAACAAAATACAGACTTGTGGAGAATATGTCAGAAAGGAAACTTTTAACTGGTATGTTAACTGCAGATTGAGATGAGAAGATAATTTAATTTTTGCTAATTTATTAATTTAAGCACAGCTGCTTTTGTTGCTAGTGTTTGGAGAAACCATATGGAGACTGGTTAAAAAAAGAGAGAAACATTCATTTTTTTAAAGTTGCAACAGGTTATTAGGTCATGTTCAAATTTTAGGTTTCCTTTGTTGGATTTTTTTCTCACCTGAAAAGCAAGGATATATGAAGGTTCTTTGAAAATTCTGGAAAACTTCATTATCTCTCATTACATACCATTGCCAAGACTTATTCAAACTTGCAAAAAATACTTTAATTTCTTATGAATTGAGCATCTTGAATAGGAAGAAGTCTGACTGAAAGGAGTCTGACAGCTGTCTCTCTGATCCATCAGTTTTTCTTATATTGCCGTTTCCTGCTTTACAATCTCTGGCCCCCAAGACTTGATTTGAGATTTTTTTAAAGTAGCTGGTTTAAACTACAACTGAGTTCTCTCTGGAAGTTTTTGTTAAATAGCTAGCCTTTCAGCTATAGATAGGTAGGGCGTAAAAAAGAAGACTGTTGTCACAAGGTGCTAATAGTTTAAAATTACTCCTTTGGGTTGAGCATTAAAATAATATAAAATAAAAAGGAGAATAGAAAAGGGAAAAAATAAAAATTTAAAGAAGTATCTGTGGGTGGTTTAAACCTGGCTTCTCTAGAAAGGCGCTGAATAAAAGAGATCCAGGCGGCAAATGGTAAAAGAAAACACAACAACCAATCCAGCAGGAAGGGGGGGGAAAAAGAACATGAATTTGTATATAAACATCCCTATTTTGTTTTTGAGGCGGTTATAAAAACAAAACATCACAGTTGCAGCATTTCAGTCAAAGCCCTAGTTGGGTATAGAATAATTTAAATTGATTTACAACTTAGAACGCTTTATAAAGCATGTTTGATTGTCTTTTCAAGTGGGACAGCCTTATAAATTTCTACAATTAATTAATTAAGTCTCCCCTGGATGTTGGCTACCATATAGTGTTCCTTTGCAAACCAGAAATGCCATAGATACTGTATGATGGTTGCTTTTCTTGGATACCTCTGCTTATCCTTGACTTTATGCTTCACATAATTCTTTGTATAAATAAATGATTGTAGCTGAAAATCAGTATGTACATATGCAATGTTTAATTGACTTTCTAGAATCCTGGATTAAAAGCATGGTTTAGATTTATAAACTGGGTTTTTTTTGGTGTGAAATTGTTCTGTATCGAGTTACAGTAGTCCACAAAATGGTACAGCAACAGTTCTCATCCGATAACATCAGTGCAGAAATCCATTATGCTATTCATTACTTTTTTCTTTTTAATTGAAGTGGTCTGATTTTTCTTCTAATAGTATGCAAATTAACATCTTTTAAAGTCAAAAGGATGTTTCCTGATTAAAGAAAAACAGATTGAAATAGTTGTACAGCCTGACTAATTTTAGCCGTTGAATTATTTAATCTGCTTTTCAATTCATCTTTTTAAAAAATGAAATTCCTATAAGCTTTGTCACAGCAGCTGTGTTTGCATTTCATGTACGTATGTTTGTACATTACAGATTTCAATAAAGTACAGTCTGGCACAGCTTTTCCTCTAGGCAGATTATAGATTCCCATGCTCATTAAATCTTTGAAAGACGATAATCAAATAAGGATCACAGTTATCTGAAAACTCAGGAAAGCAGCAGCAGTACCCCTTATAGTGATTTAATGACTCGCATTATATAATAGACCAGAGTTTTGTTATTTCTTAACATTTGAATTACTGCCACTTTTTCTCTTTTCTGCTTCAAATTGGGCTGTTTCAATATGAATCTATAGTATTGGTAACTAAAGTGCCTTCATCCTGCAGTCCTTCATGCTTCCCATACTGGTTCAGAATATCAAGGATCCCTTTTATGTTTTGTTTTGTTTTTTTCTATCCCACATTTATTATTTTTTATAAATAACTCAAGACAACAAATATACCTAATACTTCTTCCTCCTTCAACCCTCTGAGGTGGGTTAATGTGAGAGAGAATGACTGGTCCAAAGTCATCAGCCAACTTTCATACCTAAGGCAGGACTAGAACTCACATTCTCCTGGTTTCTAGTCTGATGCCTTAACCACTAGACCAAACTGGTTTTCTTTCTTTTTTCCCCCCAAACGTTTAGAATAGGGACACTGGCAGAGGCAAGAGACAATCAATGTTGGGTGCGTTTCTGCACTTTTACAAGCAGGCGTATTCCGAGCAGAAGAGTATTTAGGAAATGCCATATTCCACAGTATTTTGCATCAAATCTCTTTTTCTCATAACTTGGATCTTTCTTTCACTGCACTGTTCAGCATGAAACATAACCTTAATCAATTCAGCTGACTCTCATGTCAAGATATTTTATTAACTGCAGAGGTTATGAGTATATTCATATGACAGGCTGAGGCATATTGAGAACTAATAATGGTAACCCTCTTATCCATCACTTTGGAACCATATGGCATGGCATACTATGGCTTGCTGGTTTATCCACAGTGTAGCTGTTACTCCAAACAGTTCAGTTTGCTGAGCAATAGGGAAGTTGCAGACATAGTTAGCTATTAAGCCTTTCTTTGTCAGGATTACCGTGTATCCTAAGGGGTAATACCTTATTTAAATTTAAGCACTTTTATGTATATTAACTGATGCTCTTGAAGCAAAGAGACTTGGAGTGGTCAATAATGACTAGTCCCAATAACTGGTAAGCCCTTTGTTCCTTTAGTTCAAGCTAAGATCACCTGGTGAGTTATTTACATGTAGTTCACACCATACTGCATGTTGTGCAAACACATTCAATAATGAACATAGGTGGAATTACACATTACTACCTCAGATTGAGTTCAGCCCTTCCTTACCCCAATGATGTTTTGTTCAGTTTAGTAAATGCCCTCAAGAAAGGAGAAGAAACAATTTAATATTAGCAATTACATCTAGCTCCATCTAGACCTTCAGGCACACTTTTTGCCATCTCCAAACCAGAAAAAACAAAGTTATTTTAGAATAAGTTCAAAACTTAAAAGATTGCATTTTTTTTGTATTTTTAACCTCTTAATCAGGATAGTAAAGGAAAAGAAAGAAAAGATGGGAGTAGCTGATTTTGAAGTATTTGAATTTTTTTTAATACTGAAGTAAATTAAATGTCTTCCCTTGAATTTTCTCCCTAGAAATTGCCACATAATTACTGTTTCATCACACTATAGATGTACTGATATACACTGTCTGAAATATCTTTTTGTTGTTTTTTGTTTACATTTAAGTGTAGACACAAGATTTTCCCCTCAAATAAATCCTCCAGAAGTGTTGCATTTCAGTTCTAGTACTTCCCAACTGAAGTAAATGTTGATTTGAATATGCATATCTTCTACTAAACTGCTTTTTGTTCAGAATAATTTCCTATACACTCCCAAAATAATTGTAAATTACTTAGGGGTTATTTTTGCAGTGTGTGACATTTTCATACCAATTTCTCCCAAAAAACTATAAGAAAGATTTTATTTATTTATTTCTGCAGGCTCAATTTTTAAAGGCTTCCCGTGCATAAAACCACAAAATGTGAAAATGGCATGCACCAGCCTGCTGCATCCATTCAAATTGGATTGTAGTTTTCACCCAATTCTAACAAAAGTAACTTTAAAAATATGTAGAAGTTATAACTATTTGTTCATTTCCTGTCCTACGGAGAAGAGGTCCCCTGCCATTTGGTGATGGGGCTTTTGAGCATTGAAATCTAGAGGGCTACAGGTTGCCCATCCCTGTACATTGAATAAATGTATGGAAAGGTTAAATGTGTGGAGCAAAGCTTCACATGAGATCCAAGATGAAGGGAATTCTGCTCAATAAGACAAAATGGCCCATATTCACAATGGCATGCAAACCTGTGCAGGTCTTTTATATCCTCCAATACAAGATTGTGTCTGAGATTTGAGGCAGATTTTAATCCATTACAATGCAGTCCATAATTCTTTCTGAGTGCAATGTTGGGCAGGAAAGCACATATTTCTTTAAGAGGAAGCCCTTTGGAGCCACATTTTAATAACCCTTTAACACAACATCTGGGTGCATTCAAAATATCCCAAGGCATGCTGAAGCTTTAAATCTGTTATTTCCTAAAGCTTACCTCAGCTCATGGTTGTTTGATGGAGCTTTTTGGAGAGCTCAGAACTTTTATCATCTTTTTAAAAAGAATTATAATGAGAATAGCAGTAATAATCATCACATTGACTCATCCCAGAGTAACAAGAGTCACTCCTTCCCTTTGGGTAAAATTCACTGCCTCTGCAATGTTGCCGTTCTGCAAATATTTGTATTATGGAAAGAGCAAAGAAGAGGCTCTAACTTTTCTTGTCATGGCGGCTTTGAGATGATAATGTGGTAAATCAGATGGTTCTGTGGTCTAGGGCTGTTGTAGATGTACTTGTGACAAATCTGTGTGTGTTTACACCCAAAACCAGTTTTTGTTTAGAAATGGAGGAGGAGGAGTCCTAGAGCAAATGTTGTGTAACTTTTTCCTATTGCTTCCATACAAAACTTAGCAAAGGGTGTTTATTTGCCATATTTATAAGCTATACACTCTGGATGGCATACAGGCTAAACACATAAAAAAGTGTTTTTCAAACAACAGTCAAAACAATAAAAAAGGAGAATCAATGGCTGAAAGGAAAACAAGAAACACTAAATCAACAAAACAAACACGTAGTGTCTAGCCCAGTGGTGAAATCCAATTTTTTTTACTACGGGTTCTGTGGGCCTGGTTTGGTGGGTGTGGTGTGGCTTGGTGGCCATGGCCCCATTCCCTTCCCACTCCAGGGGAAGGATACTGCAAAATCTCCATTCCCGCAAAATCTCTGGGGCCAGCCAGAGGTGGTATTTGCCGGTTGTCTGAACTACTCAAACTTTCTGCTGCCGGTTCTTCAGAACCTGCTGGATTTCACCCCTATTCTAGCCTAATATCTGGAACTGGGTCTTTGAGACTCGCCTAAAAGAGGGCATGATCAGGACTATTCTGTTCTGTGGGGGGATGCGATACTATCGGGCAGATGCCATGTCCGAGAAAGCACACCTCCTGGATCCATCAGATGGCATTCCTTGATAGATGGAATCTGAAACATGCCGATTCTGTCAAATCAGGAGAAAGATGGTTCCTTAAATAACAGGGCCTCATGCCATGAAAGGCTTTATAGATTGCGATCATTAAATGATTTGGTGGAAATTAGTGACAAGGCAGGAAACTAAGTAGGATACTGCTAATAATCTTGACCCCATTTACAAGCAAAGGTTGAGATATAGATATTATCTAAACTAAAATATGATATTTTAGTAATTTGTCAATATTAAATAATTTTTTGTAGAACACTAATTTTACAGCTTCGTCATATGCCGGAGGAGATGCTAATTCAATCTCTGTCCAGGAAACAGTAAGTGCTTCATCTCTTCATTGCATTGTACAATATATTGATTTTTCAATTGTTAAGCTTGAACACTTTAATTAGTTCTCCTAAATTTCTTTTAGACCTATATTGGCCCAGATCAATCCAAACCAAGACGATACATTTCTTTACTTATTTTAGGCCATTATATCATTTATTATTTTGTCAACAGAAAGAAGTAACTGTCACTTTTTAAAAACTTTAGCCAAAAGGCAAACCCCTCCTGTTGCTTATAGTGAACATTTATGGACGCATACTAATAATGTTGACTGTTATATCACCAAATAGTTTTTACCATTTTAAAGGAAGATTTATCAGATTATACTAAATTGTATAATTGTGCCATTAAAAATAGTGATCCACATTTCCAAATTGATTGTATTGGCTGATATCCAAAGTGTGCATTTTTAAATGAAAGAAGCATGCTAATGAAAAACTTGTTCCTTCCTCAATGGAACAAAAATCTTTGACATTTATCCATTAGAAATAAGAGGAAATTTTGTACTATTCAGCAGTTCATAAAGAGAGTTCACAGTAATTTTTTTTCAAAAGCTGATGCTCTTATTTTATATAAATAATTGAGAATAAGTGTCTAATCACTATGGAAATGTCTTGTAAGCCCTGATGGGCGGAGACTCAGCTGTGGAGGTTACCTGGCTGAATATTTGCTGGAATAGCTATTTGTTTTTGTTTCAAAATAAAACAAAAATTTGTTAGATTTTCTGAGGGCTTAATCTTTAAATGAGTGCACATTTGCAGAGATGTGGTAACTGCATATATCTCTGCATAGGGGATAACTCTAATGATTTATGTACAAGCTGGTCCTCTGGGGATCTTACAGTGAGTTTTATAGAGTGAAGGGTTGCTTGTTTGTTTTAGTTGCTTCTCAGACAGATATGACTTGCTGGGAGTGAGTTAATAAGGAAATCAACCATTTATATTAGTTTAAGATTGTAGCTACGTTTTTAAAAAAAATCAAAACTTTAATCAGTGCTTGTTTAAATTGAGCTAAAATACCTGAAGGCACTAAGAGATGCAACTATTCAGGAATATATGTACAATATTTGCAATTGTTTTAAGTAATTATAATCAATTTCTGAAGTAACAAGTGTGCTTTGTAAGTAATCCATATTTGGTATTACATTAAAAAGAATCATTTAATACTTATTTTGTTAAAAAAAATTAAGTGTAATTATTTTACACTTACAATAGAAGAGAAAATATGATGCTCGGAGATGAACTGTGGAGTCCTTGGTGCTCTCTGAGTTTGGTGGCTTGCTTGCTTGCAGGTGTTTAATCACCCATCTGGGTAATATCATCATCACTGATAACGTTACCTAGTCTGGAGCATCTAGATGCAAGCAAATAAATAAGCTCATAGAGCACCAAAGATTTATCCACTTTAAAGTTAATTAGGATCAATTGTTCATTTTTTTAAACCAATAATTCATCGCATCTTACATATTGAATGCATTTAAAAATTAGTTCATATATATATGAGAGAGAATATTAAATTTTAAATCATTGTTTTCCTTAGTGCAAATCCAGCCATTTGCGGTCATGCAGTAAACTTTTATTAATTAAACGATGGCTTGGCTGACTAAGAATCCAATGCTTTTTATAGCGTGCTTTCATTTTGAAATAGAACAGACAATAATGGTCTCTCCACTCACTGTGTAAACTCTTTCCCTTCAGCAACCAGTCAGTGGGCAGCACCAGAAATCAGTACTGGGCATGAGAAAGCAGAAAGGACCCAAAGTGCATTTCAGGAAACTTTACCTGCTCTTTCAAATTTTTTTTTTTTTTTAAAGATGAGTAGCCAGACATAATGTTTCCATCCTAAGCATAACTTCTGTGAAGGAACTCTGTTCACTTGAATGGGATGAAGCAGTATTTTACCCTTTTTTTAATTCTCTTAATAATTTATCTATAAAAATTAGCAGAGGGAGTGATAAATTATTGCCAGGGGGAAATGACAGGTAGGTTCTGCAGTTGATATGCATAAGACGGGGATAGTAGTCTACACAGTGCAGAATAGATCCCCTAAAATAGTAAGAGTATTGGAAGGCCAATAGTGTAGAATAAAAAGGTCCATTGTATGGAAAATGATCTACTATACAGGCACGTTCAAAATGAATAGAGGCAGAAATTCATTACAGCTCAGCAGTCCATGAATTTGATGACATTTTCTTGCCAGAATTTTTTTTTCATTCTGCACTTCCATAACAGCCAGCTCACAAATAAAGCAGGATCTGAAAGGGCTGTTAACAATTCTAAGAAACAAAATCTATCAAACTTTTATTTGCTTATAAAACGTAACAGCTGCTGAAGTTTCAGAGAGGGATTTTTTTTTTCTTCATGAAAGCTAATCTTACTGCCTTTAATGTTCTTAACTCTTTCTAGAATCCCACAACCCCTTTATCTGACTTCTCCTGCTGCGTTCCCACCAGCCCTAAAACCTGAGACAGACTAAGTTTTTGCCCAAATCTCACTTGGGTTACAGCAACTTCTCAATTAGAGGAAATGAATGTTGCCCTGTGGTAGAGTTGTGATAAAGCTGTGGTGGTGTTATCTCTCTTTTAGGTAGTGGCTCTTTATGACTACACAGCACATCGATCAGATGAGCTAACCATCCACTGCAATGACATTATCCAAGTGTTGTACAAAGATAATGATAACTGGTGGTTTGGCAGTCTGGCGAATGGACAACAAGGCTATTTTCCAGCCAATTATGTGGTTGGAGAAAGTATGTATCATGATTTTGCCTATTATGTGATACCTGTGGGGACTTAAATCAAGTATCTGAAATCTGCTATTCTGTGACTTAATTGTATTGCAATACATGTTACATATCAAAACTAGAGTAGAACTAAATGTGTCAATAAGCTATGCTGGCTGGAGAATTCTGGGAGTTGAAATCCACAAGTCTTAAAGTTGCCAAGTTTGGGGACCTCTGCTTTACAGTGAGCTAGATAAAACAACTTTCCTTTATACATTGTGAGGGTTCATTTTGTGTTCCTTCTAATCGAAACTGCTCATGTACCCCTATGAGTATTGTTTTTGTCTAAAATCTGGAGACAGAATATATAATCTGCTTGTTTAAAAAAAAAGAATCCAAGATCTCAAGCACCTTCAGAAGAGGGATTCGTCTTTTTTCCCCTTCCATAACAGAAAATAATTGGACTCAGTGGCCCTGTGTGATACTCTGAAAACTGTACTTACTTTGATGTGCATTTGCTATCTAAAACCAAAGCAACCATATATTTTTTCTCGTGCTGGTTTATGTTAATTAAATCAATAGTTTAATTATATAAACATTTTATATGATAAATTTAATTTAAGCAATTTTATATGTATTTTCATTGGTTGTGTAATTTATTGTCTTTCTTCATCATGGGAAGGAGCGAAGGCAGTGCAGAAAACAGGACAGCAACTGTCTCAGACCACAAAAACTGGCTTCTTAATCTCTACAATATTAGAACATTATATTTTTAACCAAATGTGAGCAAGCCAGTTGATCACAAATGCAGACAGCAATTTGTCTCTCTACAATCTTCAGTCTCCCCATGTATTCCCTTGCAGAGGCCTTGTATCATTGAGAATTGTGCCCATTGATGTTAGAATTAATTTCCACAGCAGAGGGCACCCTCTGCAAAAGTCCACCTATGAAATATCCATTTACAAATATGTAGTAAGTGACAGTCGCAAACATCAGTTTTTCAAATATCTCATATAGAAAGTTTTCCAACAGAAGGATGCTAATATAAAGCTGAGAACCTATAATAAGTCCACAGCTAGGAGCCAAGGCGATTCATTTTCACCATATTTTGCAGTTTCCATTTCAAATATTTCAGTATTGATTCTGAGTTGTGTATAGAGATAGTGAACATTTTGTATGTCATCTACACACACACACACACACACACAGGCATCCAACATATCTCTTGGAGTATCAAAGAAATCGGTAGTTATTGATAAAGGTATATTAAATAACACGGTTTAAAAATATTCTGAAATAGAAAGTGGAGAAACTAATTTGAAATTGCTATGGTTCAAATAAACAACCACATATATTAAATGAGTTATGGTTCTTTTTCAGCACAATATGAACATCAGCAATCTAAAGTATTAGCAGAAGAATCTACTCTTCCATCCAATGAATTTATAAAAGTAACATCACCAGCTGTGCCTGAGGTAATTATTTCGGAGAAAGGCATGAGCCATACCTCACAAGATGGGATTGTATTTTCCATTTCTTGTGGTAACAGGTTAATTTCCAAGTGCGGGTAGCATGTGTTAATTTAATGTATGGACTTGCTTGGATTCAGCCATTCTCCAGGAATACAAGCCCAGAAGTTATTATGTTCACAAAATACATTCCATATATGTTGGAAAACCTTCCACATGATAGAAAGGGAAAAGTTGACATTTAACTGACTTTAATTATCATTACAAATTATATGACTTGGTTATTTCATAAACATGTCATAAAAGATAATACGAAGATCTAGAATTTCCATATGATTCGTGTTTCTTTTCTTCTTAATATTTGGCCACAATTCAGACTACTGTGCAGTTACTGTCTTCTCCATTGTGGATTATAAGGCAGTTATATTCAGTTATATTCAGCTAAAAGACCAAGGGACTCTTACATTTGAAAAGAAAAGAAAAAGTAACCAAATTTTCAATAGTCCTTAGACCAGGAAAAGGCATAATCCTGTTTTATTTTTTTTAAATAGACCCGTGGATTTTAATTTAAGGAGCTACTTCTATAAAATCCAAATACAATTCATTTTCTCTGAGTGACAAAAAGTTATACTTTTTTAAAATGGCTATATTGCTTCAGCCATTGTGATTTCACAGAGGATCACCATATCTTTGAAATTGCCAATTAGCTTGTAAGCCTAAATCAAAATAACTCTTATGTATTTAACTAATATAAACATAATTTAACTAATATTATAAATAAATTATAATTATATTTAACTAATATAATTTCAGAAGAAAGAAATAAAAGCTATCCCCATCAGATGGAAAGGAACATCCCTTCTTGTGACTTAGCTTAAAAGGGAATTGTCTATTTGTTCAAGTTGGACTTTGTCTTCCTAAATGACTAGATGGCAACATAGTTGAAGTAGGGTATATTGGTTTTCATCCTGCATACATGTGTTCCCACTGATTCCAAAATCTCTCTTCAGGTACATCAAATAAAGTGACAGTATATAGTCACACACATAGTGAAAGTGCCGTAGCAGTTTGTTGTTTTTTTCCATTCAATTGTGTCCTATTCTCTGAGACTGCTTGAACAAGTCCCTGCAGTTTTCTTGGCAAGATTTTTCAGGAGTGGTTTACCATTGCCTCCTTCCATGGGCTGAGAGAGACTAACTGACCCAAGGTCACCCAGCTAGATTTCTGACTAGGACAAGACTAGAATTCAGTCTCCCAGTTTCTAGCTTAGTGTCTTAACCACTACATCAAACTTGCTCTGTAATAGTAGTAGTAGTGATTTAATTTATTATTCTAACCCTTAGATTATGATATAATGCAATAGTAGCGGTAATAATAAATTTGCTGGTTATGTACTTGTAAGTAAACAAACATTAAAAAAATTAAAACAAATCCTTTATGGTAGATGAAGCTAAGTTTACTGGAAACATTAGTAGAATGGAAAAACTCTCAGTAATTAGAATGGAAAAAAAGATATCTCTGTATTGAATTTAAATTTTTTGCATTGATTAACAGTCTCACGTAAGCCTCTTCAAAATAATACGAAAGAATTCATGTAGTTGTAATGTCATATATTATTTGAATGCTGTACTTCCAATAAGTATGGAAGTGTACAGTGTTTAATTTATTGTAGTCAAACTGAATTGTTGAGGTGGCTAACTATGAATATGGAAGTGAAATGTTATGGTTACAATCCATAATGCTCTCTCATGTGTTAGTTTAAGAGCATTTTGAAAAGTGGAGGAGTTTATGAAACCTGGAGGAGTTCATGTAGCAGTTAGAATATCACATGAGAAACTGCTATTTAAGAAAAACACCCAAATACAAAAGTCCCTTGGGTACACCTAAAGGAGCACACTCTGGATTGTAAATAAAGTATAAGACAAGAGTGTTTTGGAAAATAACATTTTTATATATAGCGTGGGCAGATGTTTTGCCATTTCTTTCTGGAATCCTTTTTATGTTGCATATGATAAAAAAACTTTTGTTCTAACCAGAAGATGGAGAGAAGGATCTTATCTGAGAAATGCAAACTAAATGTCAAAAATATTCATGGCAATGATTCTTTTCTTGTCATTATAGGAACCAAGTTCTCTTAAGCCCCACATTTGATTCATTGAACTAAACAAATAAACTAATAGAATGAAATCATTTAAAACTGGTTTTTGTTTTTCTTTTCTAGATGTTCAGAGAGAGCTGTTGTTTTAGAGCAGCGGTGTCAAACTCGTGGCCCGTAGGCTGGATGCGTCATGTGCTGGCTCCGCCCCCGCCCAGTTTAGCAAAGGGGGGGGGAAAGTCCCAATGCGTCATGTGACGACACGAGTTTGACAGCCCTGTTTTAGAGCATTCGT
>JANHFT010009751.1:46286-59596 GCA_032467955.1 Pseudoxenodon macrops
TATAAGAAAGCGTGTGCGCACTCCCCGAATATGATACGGTCCCCTACCTCCACCATATCTGCCCCTCCCACTTATAGATCACGTGACTCCGGGATACTGCAACCGTCATAAATATGAATCAATTGCCAAGTGTCTCAATTTTGGTCACGTGACCCTGGGGGATGCTACAACTGTTGTAAGCGTGCACAGAAGGTCATAAGTCACTTTTTTTCAGTGTCGTAACTTTGAAGGTCACTAAATGAACTGTTGTAAGTGGAGGACTACCTGCATTTGTGGCTTAAAACTACCTTCTCCTCAAACATGAAAAATGTAAATCCTCAGATAGAACCTTATGTAGAGGAGAAACCATTCACAAATGACATGTGGGAGACTCTGTTCTTGCTGTGGCCATTCTTGATTCAAGAAGGACAACTGGAAGAAGGCCCCACCTGATACTCACCCCGCAGTTCAGAGTTTTGAAAGCAACTTTAAATATTGGCCTCTACTTGCTCCTGTTCTGATTCATCTTTAGAAACTTTGCAGCTCAGATGAATGGTTTCTTCGGTTGTTTTTGAAGCCTGTTGCTCACCGCAGTGATTGTCTTCTCATAATGTGTTGTATCCTTTTGGGTCCTCTTTGCTTTAAGGCTGGGATGGAGTGTGGCCAGAACAGCTGAAAGCCTTGGAGTCTTTGTTCTTTTGGAAAGAGGAAGGGTTATTTTTTCCCCCAGGCATTATTGTACTCTTAAATGAAGATGTAATTATGATCAAGAGATAAAACATACATGTTGGAGGCACTGGCATGAAGAAAAAGAAACAGCCCCACCTTCACAACTTCCATGAAATGAGCTAGTTTGAATATTGTATCAGCTGGAGATAAATGAGGAAAAACACTTCCCAATGTAAACTACAAGCCTGCTCTTTGCAGTAATCATTAAAACAGCAATAAAAAATTATCTTGCTTTATTTGTTTTGTATTTCTCGTATGGTTCCCACTCTAGCAGAGGATAAGAGGCAGTCACAATCTTGCGGATACATCCATTAGCATACTACAAAGTTAAAACTACAATCCCATGCAAAGGCTCTCGGAAATAAATTTTCATGACTGTAGGGAGGCTGCTTCTAAATAACTATGCATAGCAATATGCTATTTTACCGGTAGTACTTGAGTTACAACCATTCATTTAATGAATGAATGGTTGTTGAAGTTACAATAATGCTGAAAACAGTGACTTAGGACACGTCCTTGCATTGCAGTATCCCTGCAGTCATCATCATATTTGTTTACTGACCCCGTAATCCCTTACGGGGTGGACCTGGACAACTGAATGGGACTAGCAGAGTGTTTACTGGCCGGATGCCCTTCCTGATGCCAGTGTGGTTCAGCAGATATATTCTCATTGTGCCCAGTATCCCTGAAGTCATGTGATCAAAAATTGCTGGGCAATCAGCATGTATTACATCCATTGTAGCATCCTGGCATAATGAGATCACCATTTATAACCTTTTCAGTGGGTTTCCAAAAGACAAAGTCAATAGGAGAATCTGGATTTGCTTAATGACCGTGTCATTTGCTTAATGACTGTGATTTTAAAAAAGGTGATTACATTGGGCATAAATCATTTAACAATCGCATCACTTAGCGATGGAGGTTTCAATCCCAATTGCAGTCGTAAGTTAAGGACTAGCCATGTAAATTAATGTTACAATCGTTTACATTCTTGGTTTTCCTAGGATGTCCCTGCTATACCTGTTATGTCACCATACTTGAAATTTTGGGCTTAGACAACTTATGCCGCTTTCGTTCTGACCTAAGTGTAGCACATAAAATCTGCTACAATGTCCTACCTGTCAATGACTACTTCAGCTTCAACCGTAACAATACACAAGCTCACAATAGATACAAACGTAACGTAAACTGCTCCAAACTCGATTGCAGAAAACACGACTTTAGCAATGCCTGGAATGTACTACCTGACTCTGTGGTCTCTTCCCCAAACCCCCAAACCTTTAACCTTAGACTGTCTACCGTTGTTGACCTCACCCCATTCCTAAGCGGTCTGTAAGGGGCGTGCATAAGTGCACCAACATGCCTACCGTCCTAATGTCCCCATGTATTCGTAACGATCTCATGTATTCATAACCATGTTTATATATTTTATATATTTCTTTAATCTTATATATGCTTGACAAAATAAATAAATAATATTTGTGCTCTATACTGGTTATCAAAACAGGGGATATCATTTTTTAAAAACATAATCAGCTTATATATATATTTTGAGGGAAACTTTGTCAATTGCATTTTGAAAAGCCAAGTACGGTAAATTGCTAGGTGTGTTTCCCCTTCTCCCCATGCTGGTTGACAGTTTTGAAGTAAGATCATTGCTGTTGCCACATTCATTCTTTTCCTTCAAGTTACATGATAAATTTTGCCTTATCAATGTTTTTTATTAGTTTATCAACGTTATTTAATAATGCTGAAGAAATGTCATCTGGACTACAAGATTTGTTTGTCTTCCATTCATCATTTGTTTCGTCATCTCCGCTTGCTTCAGTTCTTAAGACTTTCCTTTTGAAAAAACGAGGCCAGGCGCAGGCATTTACCTACTTGGGCAATGAAGACATGCCCAGTTCACTTTTGCTATAAGCTCATTTAGTTCTCATACCATCAAACGGTGCCTCTCAAAGAAGGTTTCTTAATTCCAATGTATTTAAACTATTATTTTGTATTATTTGTGACCTCAACACTAGGAAGGCCCTCTTAGACTTACCAAATATCTGGCAAAAAGAGGACATATCCTTATTTCTGTCCTCATATCCTCTGTCTTAAAATAAAATATTGTCCAGCTTTTTCAGTGTCTTGTTTTGGTTTATTATTTTGGACTGTTTTCAGAATAGTCGTCATTCAGATTTTGGTGTAATTGTGTATTATGACTTTGTCATAATACACAATTGTATTGGTGTATTGTCTGCTTTCTTTCCCTTGTCTGCGAACACATCTGACAGCCTAGATTGACATTATTTAATTTATTTCTACTAATCAGCTTCAATGCACCCCCTTCAAATATATGATCCCTATAGTCTCATAGATCACATGACTCATCATGCATTTCTATGGTGAAAGTTGAAAAAATTGCCATTGTTAATTTTATATTATTACGAACATATATTCTTAAAGATTTGTTGAAAAAATATTGCAGTTGAAAAACCTGTTTTTCTGAAGCTGGAAAAGGTAATTTCATATACATATAGACCTAAGTACTGTACTTTTCTCAGTTTTTCGTTGTAAAATCTTTTTTGCTGCTATTTGCCCTCCTTTCCAATTGTGTGTGTCTTCCTTTGCCAGTTCAGGTATCAGGAATACCCTGTCAAAATAGTTTAAAATATTTTATTGCCTGCTTGCATTTCATACATGCAAGTGATTGTTTTGCCCATATCATATAGATTTTAGTTTTCAGAAGGAATCCTTCTTTTCTCTAATAGTTTTAACATAGTTGATAAACTTTGGGATTGACCTTTTTGACCTGTAACATATATTATAGCAGTATTTTTATTACAGTACCATATTCTTAAGTAGTTCATGAGCATTCAGGGGAAATAGGATTGCTTTCACTTTTCCATACAGTTTCCTCTTCACTGGTTTTGTTTTGTTGTTTTTACATTCTCTACCAGAAGTCAAATATGAATTTGTTAGACTTTTAACAATTTTCCATATATCAGCTAAACATGATTGTAACTGATTACCAGTCAAATAAAAAACATTCACCTGTTGCATAAAACCACAGGCCTCACTTGTTATTGAATTTCTGTGTACCTTTCTTCTGGTTATAAGACCGTAATGTTATTGTACAAAGTATCTTAGCTTGTCTAAAAACATTGTCTATAAGACAAGCACAAAAAGGACAGACTGTACTGCCACATTTCAGGACAGCAAACAAGATTCTCCAGTACTGTAATGTTATACATTTTAAATTACTGGGAGGCAGTCAATATGCCTTGACTTAATGCAACACACTTCTCTGAGACTAGGTGCAATAAGTATCACAGAGAGATCTGTTGCCCTACCTTAACTCAGCTACTCTGCCTTGAGAAGCACATGTCCTGGAGCTGTTATTGTAGGAGAGGAAAGCGTAAGGGTTCTGCTAATTGACATTGGGCACTATTACATTTAATAGTGTAATTAAAGTTTGTATAGTCAAGGCTATGGTTTTCCCAGTCGCAATGTATGGCTGTGAAAGTTGGACCCTAAGAAAGGCTGAGCGCCAAAGAATTGAGGCCTTTGAACTATGGTGCTGGAGAAGACTCCTGCGAGTCCCTTGCATTGCAAGGTGATCAAACCGGTCAGTCCTAGAGGAGATAAACCCTGACTGCTCTTTAGAAGACCAGGTCGTGAAGATGACACTGAAATACTTTGGCCACCTAATGACTCACTGGAGAAGCGCCTAATGCTGGTAAAGACTGAGGGCAAAAGAAGGGGATGACAGATAATGAGGTGGCTGGATGGCGTCATTGAAGCAGTAGGTGTGAGCTTAAATGGATTCTGGGGGATGGTAGAGGAGAGGAAGGCCTGGAGGAATGCTGTCCATGGGGTCCAGAGGTGGGTTCCTACCGGTTCGGACCAGTTCTACTGAGTAGGTAGTAGGCCGCTGGTGACGTCTTTTTTTTAAAAAAAATTTGGGGGGAAATTTCCAGATTTTTCTTCTTCTGCGCATACACAGAAGCCGAGTTTCTGGCATTGTGCATGCGTCGCCATTTTGTTTTCGGCCTTTTTTGGGTTGGGAATTTTTCAGGGCTTTCAGGCGCGCCCATGCAGCACAGGAGGCAGCGAACCGCCAGCGAGGTAAGTTAGAACCCACCCCTGATGGGGTCACAATGGGTCAGACGACTTCACAACTAACAACACTTAAGGGAAACACCAAGAGGGCTTTTGTTCAAGACTTCAGCAATGAAGTTCTCCTTCAAATATCTGCACAGCCCTACTTTTCCCAAATTTTGGAGGATTCTGTTTCTTTTGACATTTTTCTAGTTTGTTAATATTATGCACTCTTAGGTGTGCAGAATACATTTTTTTCTGAATTCATACTGAAGTTGACAATCGCTCTATATAGCTGCTCATTTCACACCTGTGTCTCTGGGCAGTGCCCCCAATTCAAGCAAAGGTAAGCAATCCACATAATTAAAACAAAACCATTAAAATACAATAAAACAGTTACCGTAAGTTATATAACAACAAAAAGACAGGTGAGTCTGGTCACGGCTAGTGCCTTATTTTCATCTTATCTTGCTTGAACATTAAAATGTACTTTGATCTTCATCTACAAGACAAAATTATGCTTCAGTTTAATAAGAAAGATGGTTAGTTATAATAGCCCCTTTTAATGAAATATTCCAGTAAGTATTTCTAATAAATCCTATTCCACCGACATCATTAAATGAAACTCTATAGAACACACAAATATACTGTAAGTTCAGATATCTGCAGCTGAGATAGATTTTGCATATATAGATGTACGTGCATATACTTCAATGCAAAGAAAGACTCTATGGCTATCAAGGACTCTTGCTCATCAGAAAATGTTTTCCTGTGTTAGTCTCCAATATATTGAGTAGGCCAGAGCTAATTGATTGGTCCTGTAATGAATAACCTTTGTGTGAACATGAAAAGATGGATATTAAAGCTAAGGCCATTTTATTTTTGGCAGTGTGAGGTACAAAAATGTGCTTCAAATATGTATTTTTCTTCTTGAAATACACCTTAGGTTTTTATTTGAGCCAAGATCTAATCTCTGGCAAAGCGTTAGGTATAGGATCAAGAGGAAAGCTTTGCTCTCAAGCAGTTCCTTATTTGTCAGCTTTCTCATATATAAAACTTGCTGACTGAATAATGAGCTGGAATGTAGAACACAGGAAGAAGAAGAATTATGTGCAGCCCCAGTTTGTCATTTGTTAGGACCTACCTAAGTTGCATTGACAGCACTCATTGTTCTGTCACAATTGAAGGGTGTCCAAGTTTTTTGCATCATTAGATTATCACCATGGTGCTAAAGCTTCAGTTCCTGCATGATCTAGGAGTTTCAAGGCATCCTGAAGTATCTGTCTTTCATCTAATCTCAGTGAACGAAAAAGCAATCCACTTCCGACCCTAGATAATAGCTCAACTACACCTGCAAAATGGCCCTGAGTTATCATCACAAGGCTAGATGGTATGTAAGGAAGGAAGGAACGTAGAGTGTCTCGATAGTGAAGATACTGAAGAATTATAGTAAAGACGAATGTGAACCAAGCCCTTCCAGTGGCAAAGATAGTTTGGACAGTAACAGCATAAGCATTATTTACTCATTTACTTACATACCTATTCCTAAGATTTATAGCTGCCTTTTAAGCACTTCATGATGCATACGCATATCTGCCATTGGGCTGGATCCAGCAAAATCCTGCCTTGGATAGATAGAAGGGTTCCTTTCATCAACGAGAAGCCTTTATTGCAGCTGAGGTTTTCCATTGACAGAACTGAAAAGTCAATGATACCACTTAGCAATAGCACTTAGACGTATATACCACTTCACAGTGCTTTACTGCCCTCTAAGCGGTTTACAGAGTCAGCATATTGTCCCCAATAATCTGGGTCCTCATTTTACCAACCTCGGAAGAATAGAAGGCTGAGTCAACCTTGAGCTGATGAGAATTGAACTGCTGGCAGTCGGCAGAATTGGCCTGCAATATTGCACCCCAATATTGCACCACCATGGCTCTTGATGATTCCTCCATGACTTGGACCTTTGAAGGAGTTTCTGGAAGAGTGATCATTCCAGGCTGCAAAATGGGTAGAACTGCAGAACATCATTGCCTTCACCTTTTGTCTACTAGAAACATTCTTAGCAGAAATCAGTTCAGAGCCCTTTGTATTGATGGAAACAATCCTCTGGATCCAGTCCAGTGCTGTTTTTTCAACTTTCTATTGTAGAGATTATTGTGTGTTTAGTTATGGATTATATTCGATTGTACAAATATTTACATCCTGCTTAGTGTTCCATGAAACACTAAGACTTTATTGCTAGGTTTCACCTCAACCCACATGTAAGCAGGCACTGTGTCAATTAGTGTACAATCTCCACTCAACATTCTGGAGGTCATGAAGCATGTAGACCCCCATGAACAAATAGCCCTTGTAAAATCAGGTATGAAATCTCCTAAATATCATGCGATGGCCCAAATCCAACACATTATTGATCTTTATGTCCAACTTAGCCTTGAAACATAAGCATTTTAAGGAGACTTGTACGACCTGAACTTTCCAATCTTTCAGGGGTGGAATTGTTCTGTTACATAATGCTAGGGATTGGTGCTCTTTACATACTTCCTTGGAAATACTGCAATTATTGAAGTCTACTTCTAATTGCAGAGCTTCTGTTACAAATCTGATACATGTTTTTTTATAAGAAAACATATATCTGTACAGACAGAAAGACAAACTTAGTTGGTGGATCCGAACTATTTACTTGAACTCTGCAGAAATAATTGGGAAATACTGCTTAGCAATTTCCGTCTAATTAAAGGGTTGTACATTTAAACAAATTGGAATGAACTTTCTCATCAGCTGCAGTTTTCATATACTTAATCCTTTTTTTTCTTCACATGTGCCCTGACATGCTAGCTTTTAGCTATTCTGTCACATCTGTAATTAAAATAGAGGGGCAATTTGATGTAGCGGTTAAGGCACCAGGCTAAAAACAAACAGACCATAAAGTCTAGTTCTGCCTTGGGCACAAAGTCAACTGGGCTAGTAGGTACTCTCTCCCAGGCATAAGAAGCAGGCAAGACAAACAACTTGCGAAATCTTGCCAAGAAAACTGCAGGGATTAATCCACAGTCACAAAGGGTCAACATAGATTTGAAAGTGCATACACACACACTAACAAAAACGTTTAAAAAAACCAAAGGCCTTAAATTAAGGATGCGGTGGCTCAGTAGATAAGACGCTGAGCTTGTCGATCAGAAAGGTTGGCAGTTCGAATCCTTAGTGCCGCATAACAGAGTGACCTCCTGTTACTTGTCCCAGCTTCTGCCAACCTACAGTTCAAAAGTACGTAAAAAATGCAAGTAAAAAAATAGGAACCACCTTTGGTGGGAAGGTAACAGCGTTCTGTGCACCTTTCAGCATTTAGTCATGCCGGCCACATGACCACAGAGATGTCTTTGGGCAGCGCTGGCTCTTCGGCTTTGAAATGGAGATGAGCACCATTCCCTAAAATCGGGAACAACTAGCACATATGTGCAAGGGAAACCTTTACCTTTAAAAAAAATGTTATTGTGCACGAGAGTCATATAGTCTTTCTGTATCTCTTTTAGTCTTTCAGGATTGGTGTGTGTGGTTTTTTTTGGTAGTTCTGCATCTCTTCTTGGCTGCTTCTTGGTGCAACATAATGTGAGGGTTTCATTTTCTCATAATAATAAAAAACAGGTAATTGTAATTATGGGAATGATGGCATCGTGTGCAAAATATAGCCAGCAGGCTGGAAAAGCAGGTGCAGCTTTGCAATAATCTCTCTAAATCTGAGGGAGAGGAACAAAGGTTATGCCAGGAATTCTTTCAACTCTATCTACATTTTATATAGAACCCGTTTGGGTTTTACAAATAGGAAGTAACTGCAAATAATGCAATCTAAAAAATCCTGTTTGTAAGAGAAGACTTGACTTCTACCACTCTTCCTGAACTTGACACATAGAGATTATGGGCATAGTCAGATGGTCACATTCAAGTGCTATTCGCCAGTCCTTGAGCCAGCTGAAAAATATGCTACCATAAATTGTGCCGCCCTGATTGCTCGGCCCTATTCTACCACAATAACATGAGCAGAGGTTTCTGCTGTCATTATTTTAATGCAGGTCAAATTACAAAGTTGATTCCTCCAGTTTTGGTTCTCCTCTAATATAGTATTGCCAGCCAGTGGGGAAAACCACCATAAGGTAGGGTGGAGTTGGATTAATGCAGTTGGGTGCTTGGAGCAACACGTTTAATCACTCAAGTTGCCCAATTAACAAGTAGCAGGGTGTTTCTAAATTGTTAAAGACCGCTAAACCAATGCCCCAAAATAGCACATATTCCTGTGTACAATCACAAAAGAGAAGCACAATAGTGAAGTGGGAGACAGACAACTTGAGAACATCCTGAACTTGTACAGCTAGAGAATGGCAACACTAAATATGTATATGTAAGTACCGTCCATGTGGCTGGCAGCATCCAGAAGTAGCCTGCATTCCCTGAACGGAATAGGCAAGATCATTCTGCCATGGTTAGGGCAATGTGAAGATAAGCTTTACATATACAAGCTGTACACATAATTTGCCATCTTATAAAAACCCAATGGCCTACATATTATACAGTAAGTCGTATCACATGGATTTAATGTGCTTTTGCTTCTATAGGTCCACTGCAACCTAATCAACTGATCTTTCTTAGAAACACCAGATTCCACTTTAAACAGATAGCTGTACTGAAGGAGGCAGGAGAAAGAATGCATTTTGTTTGCGTTGCTCTGGTATCCTGGGAAGGAGAGGCAAAAAGTTTTGTGCAACCCAGCAATGAATCTTCCCCTCGTTGGCAAGACAGCTACAGTAAATGTGCTTCCTGCTGTTTAATTCATTCCTCTGAAATCGTTCAGTATTAAGAAGATGGCTGGAAGGAGGAAACAAGTCGGGCTTCTCTCCTCAACCCATCTTGCCTTGCCCGTGTCTGCCAAAGAAAATCACCATTAAGTTTTGAGCAACTGGCTTATGAAGCGGAGGTTGTCCGCCCCATCCCTAAGGGGAGGAGATTTGGGCAGGCTTTTCTTAGCGCTCTTTCGGAGCTTCGGAGAGAACGCAAACCCGTTTCAGCCCTCTTCCCTCGGGGAAGAAAGGGTTACTTGAGTCTCCGTCAAACCCTGACAGTCACCAGAGACTCCCCTCCAGTTAAAGAGAAAAACAAGCTTGCACCTGGCAACTGCGGCCAGACACGTTCTGGCCAGCTCGTTCGCTCCCTCGCTTTGTTCTAGCAGCTGCCTCGCTGCTTTGGATGCAGGTGGAAAAAAAGGATGGACTTTGCTATCTATAAAAATGTTTAATAGCGAGGAACAACTTCCGCCTCACCTCCCCAGGGATCAAAGGTGCTGGGTCGCTATGGCACGCAGGAAGGCAGGCAGGCAAGGCGGCACAGCGAGGCGAGGCAAGAAAAAGCTCCTTCGAAGCGCGAGCGCTTTGTGCGCGGCGGCCCGCTGCTTTTGCCCGCCCGCTCGCTCGCTCTTACACTTCATTAAAAACAAAACAAAAAAGGCGGGAAAGTCTGCACCTCTGGGAGGGCACAGCAGGGGAATGCTGAGGAATGTCTCGGCCCGAAACGGGGCAACGGGACGGAGCAGGGACGCAACTCGAGGGCCCGTAGCAGATAATTAATTTCTCCCAGGGGCGCGGCACAGTCCTGGGCTCCAGCAGCCATTGTGTCTGCTCATTTATGCTAATCTGAGCCGATGGATCACTCCGCAGGCTCCCGAGCGGGCAGAGCGGGGCCCCTTACAAAAAGCGTGCGGGGTGACATGCCCCGCCTTTTGTTTGTGAATGGAAAAAGAAAAAAAGGCCCAGCTGCCAACCAAGTCACGCTCATTGGCGCAGTGGGGTGGGGGTAGGGAGTGGGCAGGCTTTTATTTTATTTTTTTTATCAATAAGGCCACCCTGCAAGAAAAGGCTCTCTGGCCTCGAAAGAGGAGCATCGCTTCGCGTTTCCATCTGAACGGGAGACGTTGCGGTGTTCTCGGCTACATAGCAATGCGGTCCGGGAGGGCTGTGCTAAAAGCTCCCTTTTGGGATGCAGGTTTACACGTGACGTGAGACGCTGTCACACCTCCTCGGTTCTTGATTGCCTTTGAGTTGAATGAGAAGTTCCCGTTTGATGAGAACGCAACGCGATCAAGCAGCTTTTCCACACACACAACCCACCCCCTTTTTTTTTTTACTTAACCGGAAAGAAAACACGAATCAACTCACTTGTGTTCTTTCCCACAGACTCTGTGTGTGTGTTTGTGGTGTGTGTGTGTGTACGCGCGTGTGTGCGCTGTTTCCTCTAACTTCATCCACTTGTTTGTTTTGACTATATCGTGAATTTTGCCAAATGAAGTAGAAAAGTGTACTTGCTCTTTTTGCATTCAGGTAGTCCTCGACTTATAACAGTTCATGTAGTGGGACTTTTTCAATGTTGCAGCATCCCCATGGTCATGTGATCAAAATTCAGATGCTTGGCAACTGTCTCATTTTTGATGGATACAGTGTCCTGTGGTCACGTGATCCACCTTTTGCGACCTTCTGACAAGCAAACTCAATGGGGAAGCCAGATTCACATGGTTACTAACTTAACCGCAGTGAGTCACTTAAACAATTGAAGCAAGAAATGTCGTACAATGGGACAAAATGTACTTTAAAAATATCTCACCTAGCAACATAAATTTTGGGCACAATTGTGGTCGTAAGTTGAGGACTACCTCTATTCTACTGAAATTTAAATGGCATAATCGACACATTTCCTCACGACACACTTTGCAGATTATTTTGTCTATCCACAAGTTCTTCTGGGCCATTTGACATCTATATGTAGTTTCTGCAGCTGCACCGAAGAAAATATTAGATGGGAACAACATTTTATTTGATTCTGTTCTTTCACTTTTAATAAAAGAAAAGAAAATAGAGGATTACTCTCCAATCACAGCCTGAATTCGTTTATGGAGATTTCTTTAACTAGTTTACAGACTGCTTTTTCAACCTATTGCTCTCTAGATATGTTTCAACTTGAACTTCGGAATTAAAGCTTGTATAATAGATTCTCTGTGCACACTGAGAATTGTGAGAGTTTGGGTCCAAACATACTGTATATGAGGGGCACCAAGTTTTGAGAAGGGTATGATTTTACAATTTTAAAATGATACTAAAAGAAATCAATAGAAACCAACAACATCAGTGAAAGTTGTGGCAAAATTTTGAATGCAGCATCTTTTTGTACATGGTTTGTACACATGTTGCAACATCACACTCATGCATCCCTTTAGCCTCAGTAATTTAGGCTAGACTAATATTAATTTGAGAATACAGTTACATCAAATTGCTTTAAAGCTTTATACCATGGCTTCTTTCCTGGCTGTTTGTCAATCCTCCAGGTAAGTAATAAAAATGACTGCTTTCCCATTTTTGTGTCTTGGTCTTTCAAGAAATGACAGATTTGTCCTCTTAATAGTTTCTATGGCTTCCTTTTACATTGCCTAGTGAATATGGGCTATGTTGAAGAAGTACAAACCTCATCTATTTATGGTCTTGCTCTAGACAGTGTATTTTCTGCATTCCTATCCCCTAACATCCAGTATTGGACTCAAAATGAAACTGGAAGCCTTCTATAATTCTGTTTCCAATGTTGAGAAATTTAGGAATATAAATGTTTATAGGAACAGATGTCAATGCTTGGGTGTTAGGCAGGAAGGACAGAATATTAATATGTCTATAATGCCCTTTCAAGTTATGGGGGATCCACATTTTCTTAACTTTTTTTTACTTTTAGGAGGATTATTTTTTATGTATTCAAATACGTTCTCAAAAGTCTGGAATATAATCCTCCTATGAGGGGCCATTAATTTTAGGAAATCTGGAATAAGACAAACATACTCAGTGCAGAATTACTGAATTATTTTAGACTGAAGGAAGAATAAAAGCCAAGATCCAATTTGTGTACTAGATTGGATATATAACAACAGTCTTAAAAATCTATTCCACAAAAGCTAAAATGTTACACCAATGTGTCAAGTGGGTATAGCTAGGCTTAGATTTTACTTGCACATGTAAAAAACAAATTTTGAAGACTGAAAAACTGTTCTAGCCTATCAAAAATACTTTTTTAAACAAGTAATTAATTACCTCTAAATTTTTAATAAATAAAACAGTTTTTGAATAAATGCCAGTAGATTGGAGGTCTCTGCTCCTTCACTAAAGAGAGAAGCAGAATCTTTGTGCTGGACAGATAATTTAGCAATTTACAAAAATGAAGAGAGATATTGGGCTATAACCTTAATTATGAAATAAATAAACATGACACTCTTTAAATATATTTTCTCGTATTTTTATTCATTATTGATTCAGCCTTGAAATTGCAAAATAAAAGTCACTGAGATTCCTCCTTAGAGCCACATATTTCTCTATAGGCATTGCATGTATAATTTGCTGTTACTTTTTTTCCAATTCGGTGGAATAGAATAGAATAGAATAGAATAGAATAGAATAGAATAGAATTCTTTATTGGCCAAGTGTGATTGGACACAC
>JANHFT010009751.1:75579-90250 GCA_032467955.1 Pseudoxenodon macrops
AATGTCCCCATGTATTCGTAAAATATCATGTACTCATAACCATGCTTGTACATCTTACATATTCACAATCATGTTTATTCTTTGTCTGTAATCATATACATGCTTGACAAAATAAATAAATAAATAAAATAAAACATTTCTTAACTACAGTCTGTGCTTGCAATGTTTACAAAGGTTGAAAACTCAACACAACACTGTGTTGGAAAATGATAAACTTGTTTTGTAGTCTTGCAAACTATCTCTTGCTGCCTCCAGTCATGAGGAAGGACAAAAATGTCAACATACTATGGAATTTGCTGATAGAGATAAGTATTGCTTTCTTTTAACCCATTTGTTAAAATTTACTGGTGGGCAATCAGAACTGGTAGTTTCACACAGCAATTCCAGCAACCCTAATTATAAAACCTGCAAAGACACACAACTGTCTCTCTCTATGACAGAAAAGATAACACTATGGCATGCAGTACTATATATGTTTTTTTAAACATGGTCATTCATTGACCATTCAAACCATATAGAGATTTTTGTGACTGGGATCTCCAATGCCATTTAAATTGTACTTCCATCAAAATAATTTTTTTGATGAAGCAACACTTATTCCAGAGCTTGGTAATGGTCCTTAATCAGGACATTCCCATATCAAAATGAACTGGTGTGATGCAAGCATTAGACAAAGATAACATTTATCCATTTTTCCCCCAATGGTATTACTACTTTGAGTATGCTGCAGAACTAAAATACAATTTAACCAAGAATTTATTTTTAGATATAACACCATAAAACTCCATACAGAGATATAAAACTTCATAAAATTAAAATAAATTGAAATCATCTAAATTCCCACAGAAGAAAACAAGTGATGTGACAAAGAGTTTAACCGTCTAATGTGAACCTGAGTTAACTAAGCATATTTTTCCTGATCTATATCTCTCCCTTAGTTCTTCTTTGGTTTTCAGTAGTCCTCTCATTAAGCAATCAACCTTCATGACAAAAAAAGTCCAAATATGTAACTATGGATTTGTAAAACAGCACTCTCCCACTAAGTTTTTTTTTTTTACAGTCTGCAAACCACAGTCAAGGGCAGGTGTGACATACATTTTACCTCACAGATATACCACAGTGCTGTTCCTCTTCATGATTTCACTAGACAGCCTCCACTCTCTTGAGAAGCTAGTTAGACTTCCAGTAATTTTCAACACTGTGTAACTCCAATGAGTCAGATCTGCTCAGGGGAAATAACAGCTGCTTCCCGAATGACTGATCTCTTTTTGTAAAGGATACTGGAAACCCAAAAATGGTTCTGATCATGGAAAATGAGCTTCTGGTAAGATCTGCAGGGTGTAATGGCAGCAGTGGATGTTCCTTGACATGATATGGGATAAGGCGTGAAAGAAAGTGTTCCATGTCCCTTTTACTGATTGGCTAACATGTTTCCTTCTTTTAACAAAGAATAGCACTCAGGTATATTGACTAAAACACATATCCAGAACATACTGACCCAAACTGCCCGTCTGTCAAACTAAGAGAAAGGATTTAACAGATGTGATTTAATGGAGAAGTTGATAAATACAGTCAGAAAGTGACTGTGAGTTTAATTTTGAACAGAAATGATAAAACCTATGTCATAAACTATAATCTGATTTTGTCTAATCTGCTGTAGAAAATTGGGTTAACACAAACACACAGATACATATTTTGCATATGGAACTAGAAACTCTTAGCTTAGGGATTGCAGCATATGACGTTCTAAAGAACAGTAATATGTGAGAACAAGCGATGAGTTTTGGCTAAAACTGTGCAACACTCTGAATCAATAATTGCTTGATGATTATGTGCACTATATTTTTGTTTGCCTTGAAGATTTGGTTCTAGCTTTGTTTGCATGGCAAAAGAATGAATATAAATCTGAAAATGTGATTGTTGAAATGATTATGATGAAAGACTGAGTCAGTAAAGAATTCAAGGGTGATAAAAATTTCAGAATCATTTTTAAATTTTGGTAGTGTGAAAGTTGCAGGGGGGAATGAAAAGGAAAAAAAAGCAGAGGAAATGAGAAAAATGTAAGAAAAAAGTATGAGTCTTCTATGAAAAAATATTAAATACATATTAGTCTTCCAGCAGAAAATATGAAACATATATTAAAAAATGCATATTAGAGTATGAGTGACGGAAAAAGAAAAGGCATTGTATGGCATGTATGTAGAGAAAGATAATTGAAAATAAACTTTCAAACAGAACAGGAAAGGTTCTTCCTTGGAAGATTATGGCTGAAAGAGACAGAGAAAAAAACTGAGAGATTTTGATGAAAATAAAAAATTGAGAGCAGATGGTTAAATAAAAATCACCAGCAGAAATGAATGGAATTAAAAGCAAAACTGATAAAACTGATTTCTGATGAAACAGACACGAGGAAAGGCTGGAAGATTTCCTATACAAATCTCTGCGTTTCAGAGATTTGTATAGGAATATGTTGGTGTCCAAGAAAAAAGCTGATCCAAAGAAACTAATAAATGCTTTGAGAATACTGAAAAAATAGTAAGGATGCTAATGGTAGATTATATAACTGGAGAAATCTTAAAATACGGTTGTGATTTACTTATGGAGTGGCTGCGCAACTTGCTAAATGTAGCTGTGAAAACTGTATTCATGGCTGATGACTGGAAGACTACAGTAATAGTTCCCTTTTACATTATAAGTTGTAAAAGCTTGCTGTAATGCATCCAATTACATGTTCAGACTTCAAAATTCTGTGGATTGATGACAACTCAACTCCTGAACAATCTTTACTCTAGTATCCAAAAATTGAATGAGAATGGATCAAAAGGTACAGGAATGTATGTTAGCTTTCAGCTTTGAACGTTTTATAAAATGATTTACGGAAGCTTTAAGGTTTAGACTGTACTGTACCAGGTTCAGGTTTTTCATATGATTGTTTGGTAGGGAGAAGGCAAATGTTATTCCAAAATGATAAATGTCCCTGTATGACTGCTGCCCTTGTTTCACATGATATATAATGTAAACAGTGGCCTGACCTTTTTATCTAAAACCTACAGAAATGAGTAAGGATTGATATTCATCACAAGCACTCTGTGACCTGATAATTACCAGGCATAGTCACACCCTAAGGCTCATCACAACTTTGGGAGTCTGTTTGTAAGCAAACAGAGTTGGTTGATTTATGAGAACAAGTCTGAATAGCTTCCCTTTCAAAGTGTTTGACAAGGTCCAAAGTAATGATGGTCTTACTTTCTTGCTCTTCATTATCTAGGCTGAGAGTGCTCTCCGACTTGTAATATTACCAATGTTTTTGTGCAAACTAATACTGAGGCAGATGCATTGAATTAGTTACCATATGCAGCCCTTTATAAAAATATTGCTCTCATAGAAGCTGGAAATACTTTCAATTGTTATGATACGGCAGATTTAGAAGTTTGTTTTATGCACATGAGCCCTTTAATTTCATACTTGTTTATTCACATACAGACACATTCATTTAAAAAATAGGAGAGAATAGAATAACAGAGTTGGAAGCAATCTTGGAGGTCTTCTAGTCCAACCCCCTGCTTAGGCAGGAAACCCTACATCACTTCATACAAATTATTCAATCTCTTCTTAAAAACTTCCAGTGTTGGAGCATTTACAACTTCTGGAAGCAAATTGTTTCACTGATTAATTTTTCTAACTGTCAGGAAATTTCTCCTTAGTTCTAGGTTGCTTCTCTCCTTGATTAGTTTCCATCCATTGCTTGTTCTACCCTCAGGTGCTTTGGAGAATAGCTTGACATCCTCTTCTTTGTGGCAACCACTGAGATTATCAGAACACTGCTATCATGTCACCCCTAGTCATAAGACTAGATGTATGTTAAATAGCCCTTCTTGACTTCTGGTAATATTTCACTGGCCTATTTATTTTTTATTAAATGGGTTGAAATTGCTTACTGCTCATTTTATAATATAAACTTATAATATTAAATTATATTAAAGAGAAATAGAATAAAAGTAATCCAGAAGAAAGAAAGCTATTCTAGGCCACAAGTACGGTAATGACATGGATGCTTAGGGTAAAACAAAAGCTTTGGATGCTACAGAAAGAAGGGAAGGAAAAGTCACAATCAGATTTTGCTATACACTAATGAAAACTTCCAAACCCTCTGAAATTATGACCAGTTTACTTGCTTACAGGGGAGTAGAAAAAGACCACCTTAGCCAAGGAGATACTATTGAAACCAACGAGTTTTTGCTGCCTATAGTGAACAGAATGCTGCTGCTTTTGTTCCCTCTCATCTTCTTGAGATGATTGCTCAAAAGCAAAACCTGCTGCTTAAACAGTGACGCATTTTCTATGTAGGTGTGAAGATAGATTTTTGTGATCTAGTCCTATAGCAGCCATCCTTGGTCTGGATGCCCTCCTGTACTGCATATCTGAAGTCCCAGAATAAATGATAATGGCCACGCTACCCATAAAATTCTAGGAATTGTAATCCATCCATCTTGAAGCTTTGTCACAATGGGGAAGGTTTTCTTGCAGGAATGCTTTGTTAGTCAACATTAGCATCCAGGTACTCCCACTGCTTTCCTTCTTAATGATGCTCACTAATAGATGTTTAGGGTTACACCCACTTAAAGCTGCCCCTCATTAATAATGGCCTTTACCATAAACCACTAATTTTTTACTAACTGCCATGTGACAATGCCATGCACAGATCAAGGCAACAGTGGTTCTCATGTTTCTATTTTCTTCTTTTCAATACAGTTTAGTTTGAGCTACTTTTAACTTGGTCGTGCCCCATCAATGGGGGCCTGTATGTTTTGCACTATACCACGGATCCTATGAAATTGTGGGCAATCCTTGTTATCCTCTCACCCCCTCTTACAAAACGCATTTCTTTTTTCAAAGCAGATTTCCTGTTAGCACTTTTTAAAAGTTAAAATATGGATAACAAAGGTAACTTTTGTAGGTTTACATTATGTTCACATATTACTATCAAACCATGGAATATTTTCAGCTGTGTCACTCTTAGTTCATTTTGTTACATCATTAATCTTCTGGCAACAAAATTATCTCACTTATCCTGTAACGTGTCTTCTGTTGCCTCAGGGAAGAGTGAACAGTAAACAAACTCTCCAGAGTTTAACTGGGATATCCAGTTAAGTAAAAGTGAACCTCCAGGGAAAACACAGCAGTAAAGGCAAGACTGTGCAAAGGTGCTTTCTTAAACCTACTCAACGCAATGGCAGATTCACATATTACATTTTCCTGCAAATAAGTACTCAAGAAACAAGGCTGGGTCAAACCAGCCTTCTCTCATCTGCTATTGTCTGCTAGTGAACTCCAAATATTTTCAGTAATTTTTAAAACAAATATACCTCAAATTTATTATATATTGGTATATAGGAAGAAAATGTTAGAATGTCTATTCATTCATTTATGTACATTGAAAATATAGCCTGATATATAGAAATAATTTTGCACATTGAATGTATCATAGCTAAATGTCTTTCTTAATATTCAAGAGTAATAAAATGAACGAATGAATTATCTGGCTGTCCAAGCTTAGTGAAGTCAACACTTTTCAATCAATTAGTCTAAGTTTAAGATATTTTCTCCTCTGATAGTGGCAGCTCTTCTTTATCTCTCTATGCAGTCATTTAAAAATTATGACCTCCAAAGCCCCTAAGGTGGGTTTTGCTGAATTATGGTGCTTCTGCAGAAAAATATTATCTTCGAGCAACACTTATATGAAAAGTTTATTTCAAACAGAATCCCACCCCACTTCTACATCTGAATTGTTAACTTTCCATAGGCAACAGAGAAAACTGCTAAAGCACTTTCATTGCATGAGATTAGAACACGTTGAGGAGGCTCATAACATTTCTTCTGCTACTTCGCTTCTTGAAAGAAATGCCACACCAAAATTGTTGTGTATTGACATAGAATAGAATAATAGTGTTGGAAGGGACCTTGGAGGTCTTCAAGTCCAACCCTCTGCTTAGGCAGGAAACCCTACACCACTTCAGACAAATGGTTATATAACATCTGCTTAAAATCTTCCAGTGTTGGAGCCTTCACAACTTCTGGAGGCAAGTTGTTCCACTGATTAATTGTACTAACTGTCAGGAAATTTCTCCTTAGTTCTAAATTGCTTCTTTCCTTTGATTAGTTTCCACTCATTGCTTCTTGTCCTACCCTCAGGTGGTTTTGTTGCTCTTCTCTCCACTCTTTCTAGTGTCTCCACATCTTTTTTACATCATGGCGACCAAAACTGAATGCAGTATTACAGGTTTGGCCTTACCAAAGAATATAAAATGGTATTCATTAGAGATCCTTCTTAGGAAAAATGACCAAAGGAGGAATAAATATAATGAAAGCTGGCAACTCAATCCAGAAATGGATTGTGCCCCAATGCCTGGAACAGTTGTGAAGGGCAGGAAATTTATCTTCTGTGTACATTTCCATATGGCTCTCAAAAGTATCACCATCTTTTTAGGTTAACAAAGGGAGGAAACATCATGTACAAACGTATTTTCCCTTTTTGTGATGCAGCCCACCAAGTCATTCAATGGACTACTTAACAGCTTCTATCTCCTGATTAAAAAGGGGAAATGGATCAGGAAGTACACCATCTGAGTTCCCACATTCAACGATTTAAACAACTGCACATAAACATATATTTACGGTCTAAAATTCTCTGGCTACCCAAAAACTGGAATGGGGAAAAGGCCATTTATTTCCCATTTGTGAGTTCACACTAAAGAAATAACAATCTAATGCCAACTCTAAGTTAAGGTAACAAGCCATTTCTATTTCATTTACTTAGGGAATAATTGTTTCTAATGTACTTATTTACATAAATAACAGTAATAAAATAGTCTACATATTCTGTTGGCTCAGCTCTGTAGAAATGATTAAGAATAAGTTCTCATGAACGTGGCCAACATAGCAGTAATTGTTGTCTAATTTATATTTGCAAATAGCAAAGCCGGAGGCAAATTTCCATGCGTTATGCCTACGAGACACACTCAAGCATTATCACTTTCTTATTAGGTGAAATAGATTTTCATCATTAGGCCATTTTATGTCGGAACAAGAATGAAGCATATGAATCTAATCATGTCTACAGTAGTTATCCCAGATTGTACTGAACAGTGAGAGTTGTTTCTTATCATTATATTCTGCTTCCAGGCTTCCGGTAGGTATCTAGCAGACTGCAGTGAGAAACCAGATAGTAAACTAGACACAGATCTTTGGTTTCATCTTCCAGGGTTTTTCTTATGATTATAAAAAAATGCAATGTATATCCAACTATTCGAGAATAACCTTGCTGAATTCAAAATGATTTATGATGAGTGGACATCCACAGGATTGTATTGCAAAGTTACAAAAAAAAGGACAACCAAAATGGGGAGTCAAAAAATATTAATGTTTCTTGGCTTCCTTTTTCTTCACCCTTCAACAGTGTACCCCAAATTACCTCCCCCCCCTCCAGACTGCAGAAGAAAAGAATGCCACTTTTCTACTATTGTCAAGAAAAGTCAACAGGTTCAGTTATAATGTTTTTCCAAGAGCTTCCTGTTCCTGAATTCTACTTGGTGAATAATACTAGATTCAAAAGCTAATTAGATTTGTGTTAAATTCTTATACAAACACATCTACAGTATTTTCCCCTTATACAATAAAGTGAGATCTTCAAGTTTTACAAACAAAGTATTCTCTGAATTTAAATAATTATTTCTCTGTTTGGAAGCAAATTCAAAGATTATCTATGGAATTTTACAAAATGAAAAATTTTACCTGAAGTGGGCTACTTGATGATCTAGTTCTATGAAATGTGAATAATTTATGATTGTTTTCTTCTTCTTCTGATGTAGGCATCTTTAAATGTGAACTGGTCAGCAGATTCTGGGAAAAAAGACCCACAATAAAATCTTAACAATGTAAGAATGATGTGTAATACTGAATGGATTATTTATGATATAATGTTATAGAACTATTTGGTTCTCTCCCTCTACTCTCTTTTCCACCTTATCACATTGCATTTAAAGAATATTTGGAACTTTGGAGTACTCAAATATTAGAATACTCTGAAAAAATAAAGCAGATAGCAGATAAAATTAGAAGGGCTTTAAAAGACTTTTTTTTTTGTAAGGGACAATACTACATACAGGTAGTTCTTCAGTTATTTTGGGACCAGAATTCCCAGCATTAAGCAATGCAATCATAAAATATTGTGTCAAATGATTACATTGCTTAGTGATGGCAATCCTGGTAGTTGTAACCTCACAACTGCAAAGGTCATCAAGGAACGAACTCCATGACTATAAAGGAAAGAGGTATAAAGGACTATAAAGGAAAGAGTTCCAGGTAAGCCAGCTGGCTGGCAAAAGCTTACCAGGTACTATAAAAGCATGGGTGTGTGAGATGAGGGGTGTCAAACTGGTGGCCCGTAAGCTGGATGTGTCACGTGCAGGCCATGCTCATCCCAGATCCAGGGATGGGAAAAATGATGCAAAATATCATGTGGGAACGTGATGCGGCGAGTTTGACACCTCTGCTATAGATTATGAGGTGGTTGATAAAGTGACAACTTGCAATCTCCCACTGGCTTCACTAACCTAGCTTTTAGCAGGGTTGCAAATGGTGATCTGTGTGAACTGGTTGTCAAGCGCTCTAAGTGTGGTCACGTGACTATGGGGATATTGTGATGGCTGCAACTTTGCAGACTGGGTTCTAAATCCCCCCTGTTCAATGCTGTTCTAACTCTGAACAGTCACTGAACAAGTGGTCATAAACCAAGGACTATCTGCACAGTCCTCTAAATTGTCACAATATTTATCTGAAAGAACTTTTTAAAGAACTTCAAGTGAATGTCTGAACTGACATTATGCTGATGTTATACAATCAAACCAAGTCACATTAACAATGTGGCTACTAAATAATGCAGGACCAAAAGCTGGCAGTTAAGCAGGGAAGGAAATAATCCTGAAGTATCTACTGAGAAGGTTAACAACTAAGAGTAAACTAGTAGGGAAAAGGGGAATTTTTTTTTTTTAGGAGTGTCCAGATATAGGGTATTCTTTTCTTCTTTTGGCCTCGGACCAGTCAAGGTTGCACAAACAAAAACCACAACAAAAACATCCTAGCCCAAGATGTTGAGATGTAGAGAATTGATACATACAGGCACGTCTTCTGCTGATGATGCATATGGGAAAAGCTGTGCGTTTAGCCCTTCTCCTTCCCAACTATTTGAGCAAAGGAAGCTTTCTGCTTTCCCTGTTGGAGAATCCACCTGCAGGCAGGAACAAAAACCATATTAAAATAAGAGTTGATTGACACATTCTGTCTTGCTTAACAGCAAGTGCATTTTGACATAAGCTTTGGCACCAGACCTAATTCAATCAGCATACGATGTCCTGAGCTGCTCCACGCAACAGAGATAAGCAAAATGTTTCAAGTTTGAAACAGCTGTTTTTGGTGTTCTGAGTGTGAAAGAAAACACACCGTTTTGTTCCAACATGAAAGCATTTAGAGTGTTTGGACTGAGTTGTTTGATGAATTATGATTAGGCTGCTTTCTTCAAATCTTTTCCACCTTAACCAACAGAGCAGCAGGAGACCATTATGTTCTTGCTGCTATTGCTTTAGCCTATGTGGGGTAATACGGGAGTGAAGTGTTGAAAAGAAACAATGAAACACAGGTAGAAAACTATTGGAGCTGCCTGGGGTAAATTATTGCTTTTCAAAAAGGTGACATTTTGAATTTTCATCTGAATGCACTGGTGGGTCCCCACTGGTGTAGATAATGCAAAAGTGCATGTTTGTGTGCATTGCTTTGCTTCACACAACAGGTATTATTAATGCTACAGAAGCTATTTAAATGTAAATACTACTGGTGCAATACTGGCTTGCTCAAATTTGCCATGCATATGCATGCTTTTAGAACTTGTTTTAATGTTACTGTGGTATTATTCATGCAATTTAAAAGCACTAGCAGCCTCCCCCCCCCCCCCCACCATTCACTATGCAAGTAAAAACATCAGGAAAAGACACAATTGCTTTTACTGAGTTTGTTCTTGGATGACACGCTAACTCAAAAGAAAAAAAAGAAGTAAAAAAATTATAAGGTCAAAATCCTCAGGAAAATCTCTCAAGAAAACATACTAATTAAAAATAAAATAAAATAATCTATCTGCTCTTCTTGCCCTGCAATCTGTTGGCTGAGTGCCCTATAAGGTTTGTTTTAAGAAATTGAAAAGATTTTTCTGCTGAATGGGTAAAAATGGGTGGGTAATAACAGATACTAATCAAAATAGATTTCTCAGTTGATGAACTGCATTCCTATTGTCTCTTAAGCATTTTACATTAATATTTTGAATTAAAAACCTTGTCCTTGGCTAGATTTTCAGCAGTTAGGATAGAAACATTAGTCAATATGACCACCAACCCGTTTACTCTTCTTGCCCTAAAGTGAAAAGTAAGGAACTAACAGCTGGTAATAAGTTACTAGAACCAGAATAATTAAAATATTTTTGAGTTTTGTTTGGAAGGAACACAGAACATTCAAGTGCTCAATTACTCCAAAGGAACAAGCCAATTCAAATCCTTCTAAGAGAGCATTTTGAATGAGGCAGATCTGTTCCAAGCTTGAAATAAATGGATTTCCTGTGTCATGCACACCTCTAACAATGAACTCCAGCACTTAGGATCTGGTTCCCTTTAAACAGATTTAAACTTGCTCTTATTTGATTGATATAACATGAATTTAGCCAGATTTCAAAGGCATTTCTTTTCTACTAAAGATTGCATACTATGTTGAAATATGTCTTTTCACTGACTGGATTATAAGCCTGGACATGTTTTGTTAAATGGAAATTATTACTCTACTACTGATATCCAAAATAATCTAATCTTAATAGATAGAGTAAAATAAGCTGTAGTGTAATATTCTTCACTATCTGCATAGTGAAATTTCATGACATTGGAAGTCAGAAATAACAGTACTGTACTACCTTTATAGAACTATTAAATCTTATTGGACTTCCTATTGGCAACGTCATGTGTTACTTTCAATTAAACAAAATTTAGAACCATTTCTGAATATTCTGATTAATTTCTCAAAAATGTAAATTGGAAAAACAAATTATTTTCTGAAAATAACATGCCAAAGTTGATTTCCTGAGGCAGTGCCTGAAGTGATTTAGAAGCATTTGTTGGCAAACTGAATGGAACTTAATGTAACCTTAAGTAAATATGGTTGAACTTGCCTCTTGTTTGATTTTCTTCAGCAAAGGAGAACCATTTTCACATAGGCTGGATACAATACCAGATTCATCAGACTCCTGTTTGATGACATCTTGCAGGTCATCCACCAGGTGAGTTGGTGTTTGAGGCTAAAAGGAAAAGAGGGAAATGCACATGAACAGCAGAAAATGCCTTATGATAGAGCTAAAACCCAAAGGTTTTTGTAATTTGGTGTTGGGCTCCTGGATTGCTTCCCAAAATTGCCACAAAAATTTAATGTGACCTCAGGAAAAGAAATGGTATTATCTATATTTCAATCACTATAGGCGCAAATTAAATTAAATCCAATTTGATCCTGCTAACTTTCGGCATGCAGTTCATGGCTTGTTATAGCCAAGTGCAGTCATGTTCCTCCATTCCCAAAGATTATGTCCTACTGGAGCTTCCTAAGAAACCTCATTAAATCACCCACTAGCTTCCTATTTTTTTTATCACTTTTGAATTTCTGACAGGCCTTCACTTTGGCCAGGCTGGATGCAGACATGCCTTCTCCTGTCTGTTCGGGTACTACAAAAATATTTCCTTTCATCAGTGTGTATGCTTTTCATTGCTCTCTCTAAAAAGAAGCCCCAATGACTTAAATAAATAAATCCTATCCTGAAGAAATTTCAGGCTAAGACAGCAAAACTTCTGTTTATCAGTTCTTCTGCAGGCCATTGGTTGCATATATCTTTTTCTGAGTTCACCACAATGCATGCTATCTGCCTTTCCCTACGTCTGAACATTTGTATTAATGTCATTTCATTTTATCTTTATATATTTTCACTTTTGCTTGTTTTATTTTTCTGGTCATATGGCCGTTAACAAAGGTTTGACCGATCATTAAATTAGTGCCCTGTTTTCTTACCAGCATTTTTAGGGGTCCGTATTTTAATTCTTGAGCTGCAATTGCATTTTTAAATGGTGTTGGTGTTCTAGGAGAACTTTCTAATATTGATCTTTTGATAGCTGGAGTTCTGAAACTTATCAAAGTGAAAAGAAATAAAGAGTTGGGGGAGGGGCAAGAGAGAGAAAAACAAGTTTCAAGACATTAGTTGAAACACTTTGCTTACATTACAACTAGAGTATTGCAAGAATTAGAATGTGTTATGGCTGTAAATTCCCAGTTTCACTATCCCATTTATATTATGGAAATATTCATATTGGCTTGTCGTATAAGCAAGCTACATGGAAGTAGCAAATGGCGATCACAATATAAATGGGGCCAAAGGACTATGCGGCAATTGCCCTCCTCAGTCAGCATGTAAGTCACATGACGCTGCACTTTACAACTACGTTGCTTAGCAACAGAGTTGCTGGTCTCAATTATCACTGTTAAACAAGGCCTACCTGTTTTTTAATTTCAACATCAATTGTTTAAATAAAGTAAATTACCTGGTG
The DNA here is from genome assembly GCA_032467955.1 of Pseudoxenodon macrops. Lineage (NCBI taxonomy): Eukaryota > Metazoa > Chordata > Lepidosauria > Squamata > Pseudoxenodontidae > Pseudoxenodon > Pseudoxenodon macrops. The sequence goes on from JANHFT010009751.1 coordinate 88,257, forward strand.
TAAATAAAGTACTTATTGTGAAAACAGAATGAACCTATAAAGGTAGTCCTCGGCTTACAACAGTTTGTTTTAGTGACCGTTTGAAGTTACAACGGCACTGAAAAAAGTGACTTATTACCATTTTTCACACTGATGACCACTGTGGCATCTCCATGGTCACGTGATTTACATTTGGATGCCTGACAATTTACTCACATTTATGACAGTTACAGTGCCCCGGGATCATGTGATCCCCTTTTGTGACTTTCTGACAAGCAATGGGGAAGCCAGATTCACTTAACAACCGTGTTACTAATTTAAGAACTGCAGTGATTCACTTAACAAATGTGGCAAGAAAAGTCATAAAATGGGACAAAACTCTCTTAACAAATTTCTCAATAAGCAACATTGTGTGGTCACAAGTTAAGGACTACCTATATTATATATTTTATAAACAGTTTATAGAAAGGATTCTGCTGTAAAGGGATAATATGAAGACGTAACTCTCAAACCCATGACAAAACCTCTTTATGTATCTTGCCACCTTAATCATATTGAAAGGGGCAACATTACTTGAGTGCTTTAAGTACCAAGCTATCTTTCACTGAGACAAAGGAGAAAATAATTTGCACAATTCCACACACGCACAAAATATCTGCAACATTCTCACTGAGAGTTGAAACTGTTGTCAAAAGTATAATTTAAGAAGACTTACGAATTATTTTCTTTTTGGCTCTTAAATGCTTGGTCTTTTTGAAAAGGTGTTGTAACAGCGATTTTGTGAGTACACAGTGGAGTGGAACTTAAAATGGGATTGTCCAGATCCAGACTTTCTTGGATAGAAGAAGTGCTGAAGAACTGCAAATGAATATTTTTATGGAATTAATGGTTTTTAGCTTTTGAAATAGTGTAATCAAGTAAAACCAAGAGAAGTGGAGAAAAGGAACTCACAGTGTAACTTTGTGCATCAAGTACTAATTTCACGTAAGACTGTGTACGTTGTTATGCATTTTGATTACCGTATTTCCAAAATTTTACATTTCTATTGCTTAAGCTTATTCAAATCTATTTTTTTAGATTTGTTCCCAGATGATATTTAAAGAATAATTACCTGTTTCAGTGGAATTTTAGCTATCAGGGAAGAATCCTCAGATAAAGTAGAACAAACATAGGATTTTTTTAAAAATAGAAACAAGTAAGAAAATATAAATTCCTATTTTCCTTGTTAAAACATTACTTTGCTTTAACAGCATGGGTAGTAAAGGATGCACAGAGCTTTTAAAATGTAAATATTTGATTTTGTTTGCAAAAGACTATTACAATTTAGAAAAAAACCTCGAACTGCAGTACTAGTAAAGATTAATTCATTAACTCATCATTTTAGATTGTTCCAAGAAAAAGTCCAGCAGTTTATTTAAGCAAACACTTTTATGTTTAAATATTCTATGTGACCAAGACAATTTAAGTATAGCCATTCAACTGATTTGTAAGTCACATTGCACAGTTCCTTCTATACCCTCCAAATTTATTTTCATTAGTAGGTTAATGTGATTTTCTTTTTTTTAAATGAACTTGTTAGTACATAATTTGAAAGTTATTGTTTAGCCCAAATTCTGGGATTATATGAAACATCCTGCAAAATGGATGAAATAAAAAATGATTATGGGAACCAGGCATGATAATTTTGGACAGATGAAGGAATTTACAAGCCAGAGTAAAGCAAACAGACAACAAATCCTCCCCAAATCATCAAGAATTTATACAGGTAAGTTAGATCGTTTGCTCTCTAAACTCAACAGTGGGTAGATTCAAAATCAGAATGCAATTAACAAGCACAGCAGAGATTAGTGATTTGCCCCAAAGATTAGTTTCTCCGTGTTGTTAACACTTTACTGACTTAAGAGAATTATAACATTTAAACAGAATTGCTCTACCTGGGAAGGAGAGAAAGGCAGGCTTTTGACAGGGGAATGCTTAGGAGTTGAGCTGCTGACTTCAGCAAGAATGAAGGACTT
>JANHFT010009751.1:91318-105420 GCA_032467955.1 Pseudoxenodon macrops
CCAGATGAATACCTGGTAGGCAGATTTCCCCCCCTATTTTCCTCCCCAAAAACTAAGGTGCATCTTATACTCAGGTGTGTCTTATATTCTGAAAAATACGGTATTTTTAGTTTATTAAAACTCGGCTCAAATTACACTGCTTAAAAGTAACACATATTCTTAATCTTTAGTTAGAATCTTTAAAAATAAATGACTATTGAAATTATGATAAAAGAAACCATCAGCACTATAAAAAAGCTGGGATCCAAAAGTCTAATGTACTACTGAAATAGAATATTTAATATGGTATTACTTCTACAACTTAAGTAATGCTTTTGCCTTAATTTGGCAAATCATATTATTTATAAAATTTGTTTATTTTATTACATTTTTATGCCACCCATCTTCCTTACACGGTGACTCTGGGTGGGTTATTCAGTGAATAACTGTTTCATATGAACATTCATATTGAGCACAATTTCCAGAATACATGCATTCTATATTTATATGAATTTAATAAAAATTACATTCCTCAAACTAGGTAAACCCCAAACTAGGCTAACCTGTTCTTACTCAGAAATATTTGCATTTACTTAATAAGACTTAATTAACAAGACTTAATTCTGAGTAGCCATATAATTGACTGAACTTTAAGAAACTTATGAAGCAAACATTTTAGTAGCCATATAGCAATGGTGAAAACTGTTACAGGTCCTCTACTTACAACAGTTCATTTAGTGATCATTCAAAGTTACAATGGTGCTGAAAAAAGTTACTTATGACTGTTTTTCACAGTTATGACCTTTTCAGTATCCCCATGATCATACGATCAAAATTTATATGCTTGGCAACTGGCTCATACCTACGACCATTGCTATGTCCCAAGGTCATGTGATCACCTTTCGTGACATTCTGACAAGCAAAGTAACAAATTTCTCACTTAGAAACATGTATTTAGCCTTTTGTGCTGTTGGCCTGAACGTTTAGTAAAGAATGGCCACATATATTACTCTGGTGAACAATCATGACCATATATATATATATGAAAGCATACTGCCGTACACATAGCAGGCAGATTCCCCTAGCAGTCACATTTTAGAAGATGATCGTTCTACTTACGGAATCTATTAGCTGAAGTGTTTCTGCAAATTCTAAGAGATTCTTAACATTATCCAGGAAGTTACTCTGGTGAACAATCATGCACCTTGCAGGGGATGCACTTTCTTCAGGCAAGCAGCCATGGTCCATGGGTGGGGATGCAGTGCAGTGATGCTCCCCCAAAGAGGAAATGGCTGCACCATTACCGCTGGTCCTGGTATTGTCTGCAATCGTGGTGCTGTGCCATCCTGGATAATCTGAAGTGTGATTCTGAGTCTAAAAAGAGGGGGGAAGTTGGGATGAGAAGGGAAAGTGGAGAAAGAAAGAGAAAGGCAGAAGGAACTTAGTAATGAAATTGCACAAGGCGTCAGATGGCTGTTGAAGGAAAAGATAAAAGTGGTTGCATCATTTAAGCACTTAATGCCTATGAAACAGTTGTCAAGATGTTTCCTTTCATCAGTGCAGCAAGAGCGGGTTTTAGAAGGGTAGATGATTTATAGCTCTCATTTTGGCATTACCTCATTTTGGGCAACAACTCTGCATTCTGGGCAAGTAAGTATAATTTTAAGCCATACAACCATGGCGTTGTTTCACCAAAGTAGTTGACTCCATTTTTCTGGTGAGAAGCAAGGAAATGGCAGATTTTCTCTAATGCAAACTCATGCTTGTCTGTACCTAAAGGATTTAGAAGTTAAATCATTTAGGTCTGCTCCATATCACATCTGAAGTTACCTGAACTGGTCTGATTTATTTTTATGGGTCAAGATTAGAACCAGCATGTACTTTTTGGGAACTTTTTCCTATCCCTGTTTAGCACTACAGCTTACACCAATGCAATGGAAAGGCTGTAAAATCAATGTGGTTAAGAAAGCAGAAAAGCAAATTAATAGAAGTCTCTTTATAGTATCACCATGCAAGACAAGAAATTGCAAAATGTAAGATAAAAATTAGAAGTAGTCAAACTAACATGACATCATGCACACAGTTGCTTTGTTGTGTTAACTAGAAATTAAATATTAATAGAATTCAATTATACGAAGAAGTTTCTGCTGGCCACCACTTGGATTTTTTTCTGAAATATCTGTATTAGTTCATTTCATAAACTGGTTTGTTCTTTTTTTCTTTTTAAAAGAAACAGGGAGGGAAAACAAATTTATTTACTAAAGTACCGTAATAGCCAGTTCTGGTTTGATGCATGCAGTTATGGAATCTAACTTTTCTTAAAGAAAACATGAAAAAGATCATGACATGACTTGGACTGTGATTCCCAAACCACTTGGAATTGTAGTCTCCCAAGCCAATTAAACTAGATGCAACATGTCCACGATGCAATATGTATGCCAAAAGTGGCCCAGGCAAATGATGCTTGTGGCATTCTGAAAAGCAACAGGTAAGCAGGGTGTTGCCAGAGAGAGGCTTCGCTCTTTGCCTGCTTCTTTCCTGTAATGTTGCTCATTTGCTTCTAAGAAGAACGCTACTGGGGTTTGGGCGGAGGGAAGAGCTACATATGTCTTGTATTATTATTATGGTTGGTTGCACAATAAGCCAGATGTTTAGACTGGATTTGGCATTTGTATCCATTTATTGAGTCCTTCCCAAGGACTTAAGGTAGGCAGGTGCTGTTTGATGGTATTAAATGAATCCTTGCCGGATTTGGGCTGTTCAAGTAAAGATATCTTTTCCAATTGACCAGTGGTGATTTTCTCAAATGCCAATGATGTTCAATTGGTGCTACAGTTATTCTGGAGTTGCACCCAAGGTGTCTACTACTATTGCTTCTTTAATATTCTTGCCTGCTATTGTCTTCACAAGAACACTGCAAGGTGGGTTAGGCTAAGAGAGAGTTGACTGTCCCAAGCCACCACTCACATGGCTTTCATCCTTAAGGAAAGTCTAAAACTTAAGACTTCTGATTTTTAGGACAGTACCTTCACCATTACATCAAAATGGCTTTAATATGTGTTAAATATTTAATATTTAAAGGAAGAATCAGCACAATTGTCCCTTTGGATTACTCTCAAGTTTTCATTTTTCTGTCCCTAAGTTCAATTCATCCTATTTCTAGACTGGGTTGACTGTGCATGATTAAAAAAAAAAACTGCATAAAAATTATGGTTCTTTTTGTGTATCAGGGGTGTCAAACTCGATTTCATTGAGGGCCGCATCAGGGTTGTGTTTGACCTCCAGGGCCCAGGGTGGGTGTAGCCAGGGTGGGCGCAGCCAGCTTGACATCATTTGTGTCGGGAGCACTTACGGTGGCCCGCGTGCTCTGTCAGCAAAAACGGGCTCCCAAGCTCCGTTTTCGGCAGTGACAGTCTCCTGCAACCTTCTGCCAACGAAAACCGAGTTTGGAAGAGCCGCACACAGCCCTCTTGAGCTCTGTTTTCACTGGTAGAGGCACCACGGGCCGGTCCTTCACTATTTCCAGGGCAGCCCCATAGGTCAGATCTAAGCACACACACACCGGGCCTTGAGTTTGATACCCCTGCCATAGATGCATTTTGTATGCAATTTTGCCTAGCATACAGTATGTTTTTTTGCAAACAAGCAATAACCCATTTGTCTAGGTATTATCAACTACTAAAATATTTCTGAGTGTATTATTCACTTTTGCACATACTTATTCATTGGAGAATTGCAAAATCCAAATGGCTTTTCATTTTCCATTATTTGGAAGTGTGAAATGACACATTGGGTGAAAAGGGTGGCCATTAAATTAAATATTCTATGGAAGTTTCAGAATCACAGGACAAAATAATATGAAGCTGAAGAAATGCACCATGGAGAAACAAAATGCAAGAGTTAGACACTACATTTCCATTATGCAAAGTAATGTAAGTTGTTCATATCTCATATTTCATCTTGGTATAAATCAGGTAAGAAGGCTATAATATTTTGTCCCAGTCAATGGAAATATAGAGTCTCAATTAGTATCATATAAAAAGAGAGAAAATGAAGGAAGAGGAAAAGAGAGAAAAAGTGAAGAGAAGCACTGGGGTAAAGCTGCTATCCCTCCATCCAAGTACATGGCGACATTCTTACTGGTAATGCCTGCTGCCCTTTCAGTTCATTCTCAGTCGACATTAGTAGCAACTCTAATTCCTTTATTCGTTTTTCTTTCTCAGGATCTTCATCATTATAGTGTCTCTGAAATTAAGAGTTAAGGGAAAAAAGAAAGTAAAGGCCCAGCCAGATGCTGCAGTCAACATGATAAGAATGGTCCTGTGCCATGTTGTAGATAGGCCTAAGAGACTGAAGAATGTCTCCACTAAACTTCTACAGAGATTCATGTTGAGAACGTGAGACTAAAGATCATTCTGGAGTGATTTCTAACTTTTCACTTCTCATTTCAACATTGCATCATCTCTAATCTCCTTTTTAGAATGTAAATATAACACTGGTTTCCCTAATAACTGGGTTGAGCAAATTAAAGTTAAATTCAACCAAGTATGCCTCCTTTCCTGGAATATATTTCCCCCTTCTATTTTGGCAGTTTTTCTTCACCAAATCTGAATATATGTTGCTCAGCCAGTTTCTTCTAAACCAGCGTTTCCCTATCTTGTAAACCTGAAGATGTGTAGACTTCAACTCCCAGAATTCCACATCTTTTCAAGACTGGAATTGAATTTGCTAGCACTAGAGCTAGCAACAGCATTTTATCTACAAAATTATTTCTTTAACATTTGCCATAAAACATGAAAGACCTTTGCTTTTGCTTGACTGCAAAATAAAGTATTTGCATCTAATTTGCACATCAGATCTACATCAAATTGACTCTTCAAATTATCTTTAAAATAATTTACCTGAATAGCTGCAGCAGCTGGCTGGGGTACATTAACAATATTTACATGAAGTGCTACTGGATATGGGATCTGAGGAGAGACCTATACCAAAAAAATGAACAAAACAAAACACAAATAAAAAAAATGTAAATTATTTGTCATGCTAAAATACTTCCAATTACATAACTGGCCTAAAGAAATAACAAAAGCCTTTACATTAATCATTCTATTTCCTTGAAATGCAACTGTGTGTTCTTTTGAAGTTAATAATTTCAATAGAAAATTACAACAAAGTTCTCAAGTTGCCAGGTAATTAGTAACGAAAACAACCCTAACAAATTGGTGGCATCACGACCACTACCATTAGGGCCACTCCTGGAATGATAGATTTTTTTTATCATACCCAGCAGAAAATTAAAGAATTCTGTTCTTGCCTTTTAGAATTAATTACTGGTTTACAATAGACCTTAATTTTTCATAAATATTAACAGTAAAATATGAATAAACCATTATGGCTATGAATCTAGAATATCATGCATATTACAGCTCAGCTATGAAGAACAGAACAAAATTACCTATTGTGTTACCTTACATAAAAATGCACAACCACATCTCACCAAGTCCTGAAATAAAGTTTTCCTATCCAAGTGCATTTCACATCAACACTTCATTTTACCTCAAATGTTATGAAACTTAAAATTAAACCCCCCCAAAAAATATACATACTTGTCTTATAAGTTGGCATTTTCTGAGTCCTGGCAAATTTTGAATAATTTTTTCTATACTTTCAAATTATTCCATGCATAATAACCAATTACATTTTTTAAAAGGGCCTTTCTGGATTTTTGGAGATTTTCTTAGATCTATTTTATGCAAATAGTAATGATTATGGTATATATCCATGTACAGTGTATTTGCATAAACTAATTACTTGGTCTCTAGCCAGTTTATAAACTAGCAGATGTATAGATTAGGAGAAAGGTATATGTTTAGATCCAAAGGAAGTGTAAGCTTTTTCTTTGCATTAGCTTCCAATGTATTATTAAAATTAAAAAATTAAAACATTTACAGTATCATCAAAACAAGATAATAGATGCCTCTCTGAAAAATATTGAGCTATCTGAACATATTTGCTGACAAGAGTTGTTTACAAGAAGCAGCAATTTAGAGACCGATCCTACAGGGTTTCAGGCAAAAGGAGTGCCATTTTAAGCAGGCTTTATTCTCAGTAAAGCCAATATAGGCCTGCTTTCAGAGCAATCCTATGTGCTTTTATTTAGAAAATCTCTGTGTTTAGTGCATTTATACATTAGTACAAAGATCTACAAGTTAACTGAGAAGTCCTAATTAGCATTTTTCCTGGCCACTCCGGTATAATCTAGGAGTATCTAATGCTGTACTGTTGATCCAACCAAAAGCTACATAAACCTCATTGGTACTTTAGATCACACAGGCACCTCATATCCAAACAAGATACTACTGTCAAATTACGTCAGGGTTACAACTGTGCTATTTCAACTGCTGAGAAATCTAGTTTTTAATCCAACTGTTTTCATTAACTTACATTTTGTGTCTCAGAAATATGGTAATACGAATAGTCACTGGCCGCTGCGGTTTGAGTGTCTGTTGCCAGATGCACGGAAGTTGGAGTATGGGTAAAACCCATTAAATGATTGTTCTTTGGAAAACCTGAAGACTGGTTGATTTTTGAAGACTCTTGAAGGTAACCTTCTTGTTCAACTTTTCGACGCATTGTAGAATTCCAATGGTTTTTGATAGCATTATCAGTTCTGCACAAGAACATTGGCGAAAGAAATATATATACATACATATATATATATATTGCACAAATAGAATTTTCAGACCTGGTTATGTTGACTGGGAGGAAACAATTATTTTATTACTATGAGTTTTACTTCACGTTTCAGAACTCTAATAGGAGCTTCCTATGCAGCTTCAAGATACTTATTTCACTCTGTATTTTAGTTATTCTTCCGTCTCTTTTTAACTAGCCGCAAAATACATAAAAATAAAAATAAATAGCTGCATACAGAGCAAATATCCTGCCATTTCTGAAGCCAACTCATGTTAGCCTTCTCCAATCCCAGTCGCTGCATCCCTAACATAAAGTTCAAATAGGGACATGGAGCAACTTCCTGGTTTTTTGGTATAATGTATCAGGGCTCTTCGCTTGTGAAATATAAAGGGAAATCTGCGATGCTAAAAAGAACCTGGCTGCATGAAACCAATGCACATATTTAATGCAAACAAAAAGGCTTGCCTCCTCCCACCCTCCAGACTAATGAATTAAACCAACTAAATAGGCAAATGAAAGAAATAGCTGCTTGAAGTCAAGTACTATATGGAGATACCCAAAAATCAATAAGCATCCATCTGAGAAATACATGAGCAACAAGAATCCGTAACATTATTAATGTTGCTTGAATTTAATGAGAACCTTATGAACACATTGGAAAAATATTATGTAAACCTTTGCAAAAATAAGTTATTCTTCCTAAGTTCCTCATGAAGCTAGAAGTGATTAAAGGGATGGATGGAATTAATCAATTCCATAATCTTCTAAGGTCAATGGAGCTGCATTATAATAGCTGTTATTTACTCTCACAGAACTCCTGCACCCCATCCATTTTGGTTCTCAGTTACCTTTAGAAGCCTTAGTAAAACTTGGTACATTCTTTTAGAAGAGTGTTAAGGTAGTCTACAAACAGCAGGGTGATACCAGGTTTTATCTATTACTTCTAGTTACAGGGACAAAACAATTGTTGTTAACAGTTAACTACTCTATTCTACTACATAGAACTTATTTCCAGCTTTTTCATATTCTCATAGAAAAATGGATTGCCTAAGTGTTTGGTCCACTCTAGTGTAGCTAGATCATACAATAGGCAGTCTCTAGTAGGCCTTTTTTTTGCAATCTTTAAAAGAAATCAAGATATGCTATTACAATATTAAAAATATGTTCACTACAAGCACTCTGTACATTAATTAGAAAAAAAGGAAGTTGATTATGCTTCCTCTTTTTTTGCATCCACAGGAATCTGAATAGCAGGACATGGATAGAAATGTTCATAAGCCAATGTCCCTTCTTATCTCATTCTAATTAAGTACAATGCGTCTTGCTTGCTGGCAATACAGGAGATGATCTATGCAATCATATGAAGGAATCTATAGATCAGACATAATTGAGAAAATGGCCTCTAAAAAGAAGCTCTATTAATAAAGACTCAACACAAAGCATACATCTTATCTAGCTTGTTCCTGAAATCACACAAAATGTAGATGGGAAAATTGGCTTAGTTTACAATGTTATATAAATTATACTTCACGCTCCTGTGTGCATAGTTTTTTCCCTTTACCTGCATTTTCTCTAGACTTTGTGATACTATTTTGCAGACAGTAGGCGTTTTAGGGGGCTGAGGGTTCAAAGGATTTTTTTAACAATCCATTATTTGGGCTTGGTGTGTATGACTGGTGGATCACTTAAGAGGGAATCTGTGATTCTGAAGGGAAGAAGATGGAAATGCGTTTTACTTCACAAAACTGTTAACTTGATTTATCCTCACTTTGTTACTAAACACCTTTAAGATGTATAGCTGTATATTTTAGCCCTTCTGCTGTTAACATGCAATGCTATGATCTAATGGTACCCCACAACTCACGAGTTTCAGACTGACCCTTGTATGAAAAACCTGAACACAAAATGCAATAGGAAAATGTAATATTAAGCAAGCAAAAAAACAACAACAACATTGCTGCAAAAGCTTGCATTAGGAAAACTGGATATAAAAATGTATTAGAAAAATTTAACGTTTAACTTTTTAAAGCGAAGAACAGAAGTGCAGAACCTCCCCACTCCATCCAGGTTTCTTCTCAATCGCCATGTTTAACCTTACCGTCCAGGTAGCAACTTTGCAATTTCTGCCCATCTGTTTCCAAGCCTCTTGTGTGCCTGATAAATAATTCTATCTTCTTCCTCTGTCCAGGATGTTTTTTTCACTTCTGGATTCAAATGGTTGTGCCAACGTTCCCTGCATTGTTTCCCAATCCTCCCCTTTAAGTGCTTGGCGATGACAGACCAGCGTTTAGGGCCATATTTCTGTACAAGCTCTATTACCTGCAAATAAACAGCAACAATTTAAAAAAAACTATCTCTAGTAGTTAAGTGTTATATAAATAAGAGCCACATTAAAATCACTATACAGCATCAAATAATTGTCTGTTGCATGATTCGAGAACATGGTGAATTCCAATTTCAACTTATAAACAAGCTTCCCTAATTTGCAACAGACTTCAATGAGGTAGTCTATCTCCCTCCCTCAACCTGCTTTGGATGACTCCGATGCTAAGAAGCAATCAGCTGAAACGAAAGGATATTCTGTCTGGTGGTTTTACTCTGTATTTGAAATTCATTAATCCACCAAGATAACAATTATAAGCGCTCTCTTCGGATGAGTCAGCCATATTAAGCACAGGAGCTTTAATTTTTAATAACAAGATCATAGTATGCATTTGTAAATAAAAGAGTTTCTTGAAGAGTATAACAGATTGTTTGCTTAATATATGTATGTAACAATAGGCATGGTTTTAGAGAGGATACCTTCTGCAATAAAGAAATAAAATAGAACCTATGGTATTTTGAATATAATATTCAAAATTAAGTAACCGCTACCTGCTAAATACCTTTTTTTGGGAAAGTTTTAATTAATGACTTAAATAATTACACCACAATGTGTTTGGCTGGACTTATAGGAAGCTTGCTGCTTTCACCAGAATGATAAAAGCAGTGGGGTGCATAAGTTTGGCTATGAGTACATGAGACGATTACAAATATATGGGGACATTAGGACAGGGACAGTTGGACACACTGGTGCACTTATGCACACCCCTTATTCTGTAGCAATAAGAAATAAGCAATATGAAAAAAAAGGCAATGCTCTATATAAATGCAGAGTTTTTACTTTTGGAATACAGCTTGTTTCGACACAATATTAAATATTAAGGAAGCAGTAAAATCCAGATTACTCAAACATACTTGCTGATCTTCTTCTTTAGTCCATGGGCCTTTTATAAGTTCTGGATTTAGCACCTTTTGCCATCGATGCTGGCACTGTACATCCGTCCGATTCTAGGATTGCAGAACAAAATCCAAAGCAAATTGTTAGAAAATGCTACAGATGTTAATATGTCATCCAGAAACATCTAAACTACCAATGTTTATTGCAGGGTTCCACTAGCCTTTTTGTTTTACTGCTCAGGATACCATCTGTACAGCTACAAAGAATAAGTACAGTGGTACAGAGAGAAGTAAAACAGACACGCAGCTACACATTGCTAGAAGTCAGCTAACTGGCTGTTTCAGCTCTCAGGCACTTTGTTGTAGTTTTTCGTAACTGACAGCATTTTAATTTTTGATCATATTTATCGATCTAATAAAAGCAAGCCATTCTTACCATGTTTCACCTTTAGCATTTCGGCAACCATATTTACTAGAAATATAGAATTAACAAGCAGCAGCAGCAACCCAAGATCAGTCAGCTTCTATTCTGAAATTTTTGTTGTTTCACTATGTGAAATCTATGATGTATCAGCCATCTGTTGTACATAAAATCTGCCCCCAAAGGCTCTTTATATTTTCCGTCCTTTATTTCACATGAGAAGTGAAAGAAGTGTATATAAATTTGAGTTCTGCAAGTCTCCCAAATGCCTATTTAGTCTCCATCTGTAATTATGAAACAACCTCTCTCCTTGCACACTGATAAATGTGTGGTTATAAACAGAAAAGAGGCCTACTTACAGGAAGGAAATTGGCAATAACTTTCCAATCTTCTGTGCCATTCTGCTCCACAAGTTTCTTTAGCTTCTCATCCTAAGACAGTAATATAAATTCCATTATTTTGGGGTTTCATTTCAAAACAGGGAAAAGACCAAACCAACATTATGCATTGTTGAATATCCTTGCTTTCCATAATCACGAAAGGTGAGATTTCCAATTTAATTGTCTGAGGCAACACGGTAGTCTTTTTCTTCCCCATTTCTCAACCTGGTAGTTTTCTTCAATGAAAACAGTGTGACATTTTATATTTAGAAAGCTGTCAACTGATAAACTAAGCTGAAATCAGCACTGAAAACTTAGTATGCTTGATGAAGATCAAAACTGCCACAGAAGTCAGGAAAATTTACGTAATTAAAACTTTTTAAAGGTCACTTGCTTTTTTCTTTTTAATACGCCAGGGCTTTGTCTTCAGAAAAAGAAACATGATATAGATTCTGCCCATTTCTCTCTCCATCCATTTATATAGGCATTGACTGCCAAGGTTGGCTCTTCCTGATATCATCAGAAGTTCAGGGTGAAACATGTGTGTGGATGGAAATGGCCAGGGATGTATGTATATGCTTGGGGAGGCCAGGATTCCTATAATTCAATGGTAATCAACCATGATTACAATTTATTTTTAAAAGCAAACTGATGGAAGGAGTCCCAAATGTATAGCTCTTCACAATTTCACCTTATCAGCTTGACACTGGCAGAGAATTGGGTTTGTTGGGGCATATGAACAATAGGGTTGGCCTATTTGCTGCATTCCTAGGTACACACCCTATTTGAGACTTGTATGCATCATATGCTTTTATTATATTCAGTCAAGTCAAAGGCTGGGATGAAACCAACTGTAACAGTTAACAAGTTGGGTTATCAACTGGTACAAAACACTGCACTTACAACCACAATTGGGACCAGAATTTTCATTGCTAAACAAGGTGGCTATTAAGTGAGTCAACCTGATCTTATGATCTTTTTTGCTGATTGGTTCGGTTCAATTTTACTATGTGAGAAGAATTCAATGGGAGATATCTTCTGGACAGCAACTGCAATGTAGCCTCTCACAGTGAACTGTCCACAACTAACAAATGGAGATCAAAAATACAAATGAAGATATAGAAAGGCAGTATCCTATAGTTCAGGTTTCACATAGTTTGGACCACAGTCCCCAAATTTCCAAAAAACAAAGTTATCAGCTATGCTAACTGAAAATCACAAACCCGTAGTTCAACTTATCCAGAGGGGTGGGTTGAAGAAGGCTGCTCTAATCACTTCCTATATTGGCACCATTTGTGTTGAAGTCATTTAATTTACAGTACAAAAGTGAATTAGTGTAACAGGAAAGTTCACTGAAAATGAGGTTAATTATAATGTTTTGGCAATCATTAATCCATCTGCATTTCAACATTATACTTGGTTGCAAGAACTGTTATTTGTAATCATACAAGATAGAACAAGAATGGCCTTCGCTATGATAGTGCCAACATTATCTTGTGAACTCCTCCAGATAAGCACTTCTTTTTATGCTAGAGGTGATCCTCAGCTATCAATCACTTGCTCAACGACTGAACTTATGACAGTGCTGAATTAGTAATACTTATAACAGTCCTCAAAGTCCCAGGCATTGTAGTATCCCACAATCACATGATTGCGATTTACAACCTTCTCCATCAGCAAAGTTAATGGGGAAGCTGGCAGGAAGTCAGAAGTCACAAATATGTGAAGTCCTCGCTTAAGGACCTGCAAGGCTCCACTTAATAATGATAGCTGGGAACCGTCAGAATTGCCAGCGTTAAACAGGGGATTGCATCACATTGTGTTTTACAACCAGATTGCTTAGTGATGGAAATCCCAATCCCAATTAACACTGTTAAATGATGGGACAATAACCACTGGACCATAAAGTCTAACCTGTCTATTTTCACAAATCTGTTAATAAAAAATGTGCCTATGAGTGGAAAGCTTTGTTCTACCTGGAATATTGTCTTGTGCTATTACAAAAAGTGTGTTGGGTTTAACACACAAAGCATGAAGAGATTTTTAAAATACTATGCTGCAACATAAAAGAATTGCCATGCAGAAGCACTTTTCCAGTTGCAATTAAAGTTCTAAACTTTAACTCAAGGGTCCCCAACCCCTAGTCCGTGGACAGGCACCAGTCCACGGGATGCCATCAACCGGACTGTGCAAACAAATGAAGCCTCATCTGCGGGATGCATGCAAAACCACGCCGCCTCCAGTCCACAGAAAAACCTTTCTCCACAGAACCAGTCCCTGGTGCCCAGAAGGTTGGGGGCTGCTGCTTTAACTGACACCATATTCAACTAACATCATTGGTTTGAACAGCACAACAATCATCCTTAAGCTATTCTCTGTGGCCCTATTTAAAAAAAAGTACTCATTTGTTGCAATTTTGATGACTACTTCCTTGTGATTATTTGACCCAGTAACCTCCAGCAAGGGTTTAGAAAGCACAACATTATGCTGCAAAGGCTATTTTGGAGAATTGCCAAATAGTGCAGCAACAACCTATGTTTTTATAAAATCATAGGGAAAATGACCTGTCAATGTTTACATATCAACATGTTAGTAAAATTAAAGCAAACTAAATATGAAAATTGGAGTGTTTAGCAAAAAGGTCAGCTGAACTTATTGCCAGCACAGAGTGTTGCAAATTTAGTATTTTAACACAGCAACCTGTGCCAAGGAAATTCAGACTACACTACACATGTGAATTAAAAATGCTAATCATTCAATTCTTAAAATTTAACTTTCTAAAAAGAAGACTATATTCCTATTATTTGGTTAGGTGGTAAACACTATTAATATCCTAAGAACCACTATTCTAAACAAACAATTCAGTTATTTAGATTGAATATGAACATTTATGGGGCCATGGTGGTGCAGTAGTTAGAATGCAGTATTGCAGGCTAACTCTGCTCACTGCCAGGAGTTCAATCCTGACTGGTTCAAATTTGGCTCAGCCTTCCATCCTTCCCAGGTCGGTAAAATGAGGGCCCAGATTGTTGGGTGCAATATACTGACTCTGTAAACTGCTTAGAGTGCTGTAAAGCACCATGAAGTGATATATAAGTCTAACTGCTATTGCTACTGCTACTGCTATGGAGTTAGCCACAGCTGGCTGAATTTGCTTCCTGATAACAATTGGGAAGCTGAAAACAGGGAACTATCTAGCCAAGCATAATGTGCAAACCTAGTCATTACCCATCCTATACTCACACTGTAGAAACTAAGAGGGTGACTCTCCTTGTAATACCTTTAATCGATTATCTGTCTATAAGGGGCTAAAGGTTATGCATTGTTAATTGTGACTGAAAGAAGGTTCAGTCTTTGTTTCTTTTGTGACAATCATTACCCTGTTTTCCTGAAAATAAACCCTCCCC
>JANHFT010009751.1:118608-161967 GCA_032467955.1 Pseudoxenodon macrops
TCTGGGGCCAGCCAGAGGTGGTATTTGCTGGTTCTCCGAACTACTCAAAATTTATGCTACCGGTTCTCCAGAACCTGTCAGAACCTGCTGGATTTCACCCCTGATCTCATGGAAAAACTACTACAGATTTGAATTTAGTGGATTAAACTGCTAGCAGAAATGAATGACTATTCACAGGACATACCTGATAATATTAAAAAAAAAATGCATCTTGGAAATGCAGAATTGAATGTTGAACACCATTCCATCAAGAATGTGCAGAGATTCACCTATCTAGGCAGCATACATCAAATCGTGGAGGTATTGAGATAGACAATCTTGCTGTAAATTTGAAAAAGACATCAGTCCTTGATTTACAACTAGTTTAACAACTGTTCTAGGTTATGACAGACTTCCAAAAAGCAAATTTATGAACCATCCTTGAAGTTACTACTGTCACCCTCTCCCTGCAGTTACATGATTTTATTTCAGGCACTCAGTGTACTGAATTCCAGTTGCATTATCCTAATATTCATGTGATTATAATTTGTGTTGTTTTTTTGCCAGTGTGTGCAAAAAACACTCATTTGGAAGAATAGATTCACTTAACAACCATGTGATTTGCTTAATCAATTGATTTGCTTAGCAACCACAGTGACTCACTATATGTCCATTGTAAAAGGGTTGTAAAATTGAGTCTGAACATGTGGTGCCTTGACTTATGACTGCAACAACCTATGACTACAATTCCAGTCCCAACTGCAATTGTGAGTCACAGAATACTGGTGGTATGACTACCCCAATATTGTTGACACTGTAACAAACATCCAGCTTTACAGTGTTATTTTATGAGCAACAACCTGTGCAAGTGAAACTTGGAAATTACCACATCAACAGCACAAAAGCTCAAAATATTCTACAAGCATTGCTTATGAAACATGTTATCATGGTCATATTTCTAAAAATGAGATTTTACAAAGAAGTGGCTCATATAAAGTGCAACATATTTTGAGGGTAATGCAAGGTATGTTTTGCTGGGCCTATCCTATATCTGCAAGATAAGAATTATCCAAAGACTGTAATGAAATGCAAACCAACTGGAGGAAAAAAGAGGCAATCCTAACTCTTCATGACTTGGAAAAAATTTTTTTTAATTTATTTTATTTATTTATTTTCATCAAGCACGTATTAGAAAACAGATACAAGTATAAACATGATTATGAATACATGAAATGGATACGAATAAAAGGAAACAGTAGGACAGGGACGGTAGGCACACTGGTGCACTTATGCACGCCGCTTAAAGACCTCTTAGGAATGTGCTGAGGTCTACAGTAGGCAGTCTAAGGTTAAAGTTTTGGGGATTTGGGGAAGAAACCACAGAGTCCGGTAGTGCATTCCAGGCATTGACAACTCTGTTACTGAAGTCATATTTTCTGCAATCAAGTTTGGAGCGGTTTAGCATAAGTTTGTATCTATTGTGTGCTCTTGTATTATTTTGGTTGAAGCTGAAGTATTCATTAACAGGAAGGACATTGTAGCAGATGATTTTATGTACTACACTTAGGTCGGACCGAAGATGGAAAAGTTCTAAGTTGTCTAAGCCCAAAATTTCAAGTCCGGTTGCATAAGGTATTCTGTTACGAGCAGAGGAGTGGGAGACTCTTCTCGTGAAATATCTCTGGACTCGTTTGATTGTATTAATGTCTGATATGTTATGCGGGTTCCAGACAGATGAGCTGTATTCAAGAATTGGTCTAGCAAAAGTTTTGTATTTTAAATATTTAAATATTTTAAAGTCTTAAAATTTTTTGAATCTTATGGGGAAAACAAACTATTGTACTGACCAAAATCATTGAAGAAAATCTTGTCATCAGAATGTCCCATGTCTCAATTTCTAGAAAAGATTTAGGAAATCCATGGGAAATTAATGTGGAAAATTATGTTCTCTGTTTATCTCTATTTCTCTGGACTCATTTAAAAAAAAACACATCACCACTGTGTAACATCTACAAAGATGTTTGAACTTCACAAGGGACATGCAGTGGAGATGTAATTTCCATATTGATACTCATAACTTCAGAGTTAGATAATTAGAAATGTATATACAGTGGGCTGGTAGTTAACTGTAATAACTGCTTGTGAAAAGCCTCGATACAGTATTTGTCATCTGCTTAGGTCTTTGTAATGCTGGCTTTTATACTTGTGTGCACAGATTGCTTGCATAATTCATGCAACTTTGTAGCTTCTTTTAAATTCCTATACAATTGCACTATGCAATGCGTTTTCCTACACGATGGCATATGTATGTCTCTACAGTATAGGCAGTATGACAGCCTTGTGCATATGTTCTCAGTGTATTTCTCTGTAAAATTGGTAGTCTGTTTGTCATCGTGCACATTCACTTCAAATTAAGCCCCAGGTTCAGAGGAATTCATAGAATTATAGGCCAAGATGTGGTGCCGGGTTTTATTTGTACCAGTAGTACAGATGACCACAATTGAACCCAAAATTTCCATTACTAAACAAGAGTAAGTGAGTTAAGTGAGTTTTGCCCCATTTTATAACCTTTTTCACTACTATTGTTAAGTGAATCACTGCAGTTGTTAAACTAGTAACACGGTTGTTAACTGAATCTGGCTTCCCCATTGATTTGGCTAGTCAGAAGTTTGCAAAAGATGGTCACATGACCTCAGGATACTCCAACTGTTATAAATACATGCCAGTTATTAAGCATCCCAATTTTGATCACGTGACCACTTTTTTCAGTGCTATTGTAACTTTGACTGGTCACTAAACAAATGGCTGTAGGTTGAGGATGATCTGTATAGGAACCCTCATTTTACATAAGAGTCGGATAATTAATTTTTTGCATGATCTTATTTATATATGACCCTCTACAAAATGTTCCTATTAGATTTTCAAGACATTGGGAATTTTAAAAGCTTAAAAAAAGATTGCAGTGATAGAAAGAAAAAAGGCTATTTTGTTTGATTTCGTACAATAATTCTATTGGATTCTTATACTTATTTTCTGTGATTTCTGTATCTTTTATTGTTACTGTCATTGTAAGAAAGTACCTGATATATTTTAAATGGCTCAAAAAACACCTTAAAATATAGAAATGAGTCACATTTCGAAATGCATCAAATATTTAAATTTCTATCTCAAGGAAAACTACCGGTATTTATTAAATTTATTAAGTTTGTGGCTTTTTGTGTTTAAATGTAGTTAAGTGTGCTTTCCTATGAAATCAGTGAGAATTCCTACCTAGCAAATTTATTTAGGACTGATTCTCATGAAATTAGTCGGTATAAAATGCTTGTTTTAAATCCATAAATATAGTATGACTGGCTTACATGTTAGCTAGACAAAGCCTGAAATGCTTATATTCAAGTATCTATATGGAAAAAACGTTATTAAAATATTGAGAACAATAGAAGATTCTGCAAGTAAGTAAATAAAAAAGATGGAATAAGAATAATGTACAATTCCTAAACCTGAAGCTCAAAGCAAACTTAGCTCTGATTTAGAATGCTAATTACCAAATGTGGTAACATGCATAATAGTCAGAAATAGAATTCCTTTGAAAGAAACTTTCTTTATAAATTACAGAATTTCTTTAAAGAAACAATAATATGTAATCTATATATAGTTTGCCATGTATAGCAGTTCTACTCATAGGATTTCCCTTGTGGGTTCATGAGTGGGAAGTCATGGTTTTCACCTTCCTAGCATGTGTGTAGCTCATGTGCTATTATGTACTTGCAGCAAACTCCAAGCTTATGGGTTGTGATACAATTTATAGAGTGCATTACAATCAAGTTGCACAAGTTTCATCCTAATGAAACAGTGTGGAATGTAGTGTAGCTAGAAAACACAAGTTTTAGTGGAATTCACTTCCATGTAGTGTGGAACTGTGAGGCTCAATCAATTCTGCAAATTTTACATTTGTTACACAAAACTTCATAGTCCAATGCTAAGCACAGTACACGGAAGTGAATTCCACTAAAATCTGTGTGTTTTATTATTCCACGGTTTAGAATTGTATGCAAGTGCGCATTCTCTACTAACCCAATTCTTGGCATATTAACTCAAAAAACAAGCATGGTCACAATATTATGAAATATTTTTTGCATTCTGCTTTGGAATTCACTCTAAATATCCAATAATTAGAAAAGTGGATTGGAAGCCACAGGTTTAATCACAGAAAAGGAAATGGAGCAACTGTTTACTTTGCACAATTTTAGTAGCCAGTGCTGTGGTCAGATACTGATTGCAGAGACAGTTAGATATTCACGTGAACCTCCAATTCTACTGCCAGTCGTAACAATTCTACTGATTTTGTGTCATTTTGGCAAGAAATGATACATTCCTGTGTTTCATTTGCTAGGATATCATTCCTAGGAACTCTTCTTCATACCTGCCTGGATGTCAGCAATGTATTGCCACTTTCCAGTGCCTCTGTTTTTGTTTCAATTATTTCTCTTCAGTGGTTTAGAAATCTCTGCAAGATGTCCACAACTTCAGTTTGTGAATATGAGGTTAAACATCAAAATAAAAGGGTGTGCAGTAAACTATTAAATAAAACAGTATTGACAAGAGTTTATTTACTACACTTGATCATAAAGTATAGTTTAGAAACCACAGTGGATTTCTATTAAACAAAATGAATAAATATATGTTATTGTGTAATATGTTTATGTGAACCTGGTTGTAGGTTGTATGAATCCACATCAAGCCCTAAAATCCAACAGCAAAAAAATCACACCACTACTTCCACAAACCCAGTGGAACTTGTGCTCTTCTACTTTAATCAATGAACCATGGTTGGTTAGTACTTCATTGTTTAATCAAATATAAGAATTAAAGATTTTGGATTGGAAAGCCCAATTACTGATTGCATAGAATGTATATGTTTATATGCAATATTGTGCAGGTTCTGCTTTTAACCTTCAGATGTCTATTGTAAGGTCTGAGAAGATACTTTCATATATGTAGAAGACTGCAAGCACTGTAGATACAGCAGTGCAATATGACTAGCTTAAATGAGTAGATGCAATTATTCTGTACAGCTGAAGAAATGTCTGATGGTTCAGCTGTGCTTATTTTTAAAGTGTATTCACCTTGAATATTATAATGTACTGTTATGACTCTTAAACTAATAGAGTAGTAGTACATATAATACTCCAATAGTTAAAGAAGGAATAATGTACTTACAAGTTAATATAAAAGTAATATGAGAAGTATTTTCTGTTTAACCTAGTGGAATATAATGCAGAAAGCTGTAGCATGCAATCAAGGACAGGCAAAAATGGGACAATTCAATTTTCCACACACCATTGATACAATCTATTGCTATTTCATTAGTGGATTTCAGCTTGGAAAAAATTGTGTCCAAAAAATAATAGAGTAATAAAATTTAAAGGAGCAAGATAAAGCATTGATAAATTTATTTCCTTGGGGAAAATCATGTTAATCTGCTACAATTCAAGCAATGAAGCTGTATGAAATTTTCAGTTATCTCACAAATCAAATTCAGCCCATGGGTATAAAACACATGGACCATAACTAATTTTGCTATTGATTTTAGTTGTTAATCCATCAGACAAAATTAGGTGAAAGCAAGTTGTAATTTAAAGTACTTAACCCAGTTCATACTTAATGACATGCCGTAAAACCTTTGCAAAATAACTAGTTATATTGACAGCATTTACCATCACATTGATGAACATTTCTTTTCTTGACATACACTCACATCATATATATGTGATCTATAATTTAAATGATAATTAAATACTATTGTTCTCCAAAGAACCGTCCAAGGTGTACTCCCAACTGCAATGCAACAATACAATAACAGGAGAGCCAACAGCAGCAGAAACTGAACAGTACTTGAAGAATATATGGGAGAAAGCGAAGACACGTGATACCAGTGAAAAGTAGCTGCAGGACTTGAGAGCAAACCACAGCAATTTCCCAAAACAGGAAGCAGTCACCATCACAATAGCAGACATCCAAGAGTGGGTCAAGAACATGAAGAGCTGGACAGCATCTGGCCCATACATGATCCACACTTACTACAGAAACTAAAGAAACTAATAGCAGCACACGAACACCTAGCACTGCAGCACAGATGAACCAGCTGTTGGCATCAGACTTCCACTCTGTCTGGCTAACTTAAGGGATGACATTGTTGATCATGAAAGACCCCCACAAGGAAATTACACTGTCCAACTATCAGGTAATAACCTGCCTCCTCAC
The DNA here is from genome assembly GCA_032467955.1 of Pseudoxenodon macrops. Lineage (NCBI taxonomy): Eukaryota > Metazoa > Chordata > Lepidosauria > Squamata > Pseudoxenodontidae > Pseudoxenodon > Pseudoxenodon macrops. Next base: position 124,852 of record JANHFT010009751.1, read on the forward strand.
AACATAGAAAGTCCTATCAGGCATCATAGCCACCAGACTATAGGACCATATGGCCCAGTACATGAACACAGCTCAGAAGGGATTGGGAACAACACCAGAAGCTCAAAACATCAGTTTCTCATAGAGCAGTTGCCCAAGACTCAAGGCAGACCAGTCTGAGCACAGAGTGGATTGATTGCAGGAAAGCCTACAACTTAATGCCACATGCATGGATCTGTGAATAGTGCTATACAAAGTCAATAAGATATTAAGGGCCTTCTTCAAAAACTTGGTGGGGCTGTAGAAGACAATGCTGGAAGTCAATTCAAGATAGCTCACAAGTGGCCATCAAGTGCAGGAGATACCATGGTAATGGTAGGGTTGCCACTAGTATTCCTGTTGGAAATAAATGTGAAATGGAATACTTTGAAGTTGGATCAGAGACACCATTGATTTTACCTGGTTCATTGTTCTTGTAATAGGCTCTCAGAAAGGAGGAGGTAGAGAAGGAGATGGAAGAGGAGGAGACACATATACACCCATCCTGCCTGATCAATAAAGTCATCCTGCCTCCCAACTGAATCACAAAATAGTATGAGACAAGAGGAAGGAAACTTATCCATTGCCATTCTATTCCCCATGATAATTACAATAGCTCCCAGTCATGCTAACTGGAAAAATGGCTTATGTGCCTTTTCTTGGGGACAAACAAACTGTGTTTTGAAGGGACAGCAAGTATAGTATCTCCACAACACAAACTCACTTAATAAAATAGGACCTAGATTCAGTGCAGCAATCAATGCATAATGTACAGCTGTACATATTTCAATGCACAATGCAAAAATGCAAATGGGGAGTTGTCTGCTAGATTTGCAAAGGATACTTTGCAGGGAGAAGTTTGAAAGTGATTTCCCCACCATATTCTGGTAACTCTTTAAGATTCTCCACCCACTTTTATGTCTCTCACAGTGAAGGGGAATCCCTAATGGAAGAGTTGATTCTTATGAGGTACTTTTCACTAATGTCCTGTTTCTGACCTTCCTTTTAAGTGTCGAGCACATACAGGCAAAGCATATAATCTGCTTATCTACTTTTATCCTGCTCCTTGTTTATAGAAAAATAATATGATATAAATGAAGTAAATAAAGTTTTCTACAAATTGGAGGATTAAGCAAAACAATGGACCAATGTATTTTTCAAATGTACTTTCTCATGTTAATTTCTCTTGGCCTAATGCACATATTAACATGGTGCTGATTATTTCTTGCTTCTTCAATTAGATCTATAGACTGATTTAGAAGATGCAAAAATGAACATATTCCCATTTCATTGTAACGTTTTTTAAAGTATATCATGGAGAATCTCTAATTTCTATATGACTATATAGACTATATTCATTATATAGTCACGGTGGGCTATTGCAGTTCCTCAACATTTGAGAATCCCTTTGATGCACAGAATAAATTTAATCATTAAAGTTATTAAAAGTTAGTAGCATATTTACTTCTTGCCCCAACCTAATCAAATTATTAATTCTATCTGAAGGAGGGAGGACCAGTCAAATTTATTACCCTTTTTAGAGAGTTGCAATATTGCAAAGTTTGAGAATTTAGTGCAGTAATTTATTGAGATTAAGAATAGAAATGTTTGGTTTATTTTCAAAACAAATAAAATTCTATGCACATGTAACTGCATGCAGTAGAATTTTATGTCTATCCTATGCCACAGTTCCATTGGTATTTTTAGACGGTCTAATTATACAAGCAGGAGATTCTAAAGCAAAATTAAAAAGGAAGTATTAAAAAATGACATCCTTGTTACAAATTTCACAAAGGAAAGAGCACACCGTTAATGGTCACCTATTTGCAGATACAAAATATAAAACTCAAAAATTTGGGAAAACCCAAAGTAAATTAAAAGTGCCTGAAAATAGATCACACAAAAGGCTTTCTCAGTTTCTAAATTATAGCTGTGGATCCTATATTTTTTGTTAGAGCAAGAATACTGAGTAAAATGTGATATTATTACAAAGTTAACTTCATATAAACCCAGCTTGTTCTGTGTGCACAACAGACAGATATGCAACGGGTGGGTTCTAACTTACGTCACTGCTGGTTTGCTGCCTCCTGCGCCACGTGGGCGTGCCTCATGGGCGCGTGCATGTGCAGTAGAAAAAAACCCCGAAAAATTTCCCCCCAAAAAAGGCCAAAAACAAGATGGTGACGCATGCGCAGTGCTGGAAACCCGGCTTCTACGTATGCGCAGAAGAAAAAAAAGCAAAAAAAATTAAAAAAAAAGATGCCGGCGCCCACGGAACAGAACCGACTTCGTGACGTCATCAGCAGCCTACTACCTACTCGGTAGAACCGGTCCAAACCGGTAGGAACCCACCTCTGATGTGCAAGTTGTCATTTCTGCATCAGAACAGCTATTTAAAACATCAGCAGTAGTCAAGGTAAAGTTTTATAATTAAAATACATAGTACAACTCTTGCCTTTAATGTTCATTAAAGTTAAACTTTCATTAAAGTTAAACAACAGGGATTTATTTGAAAATACTATATATCTCCACTTAAATAAGAGATAAATATCCAGTGCATTTCTTGTAGTAATTCATTAGAAAACCATCAAGTCCAGGAGCCTTTCTCAATTGCATAGATTTGATTAAAATTACAGTTTCTTTAAGTGAAGGAGGTTTAGTAGCATTAATAATCTGGTCCTGATATATGGCAAATTCTTCTGTCAAGCAATGTTTCTTGTACCGAACATTTTTATTTTTTTGAACTTCCTCAAAATAATTTGGGAAAAACTCATCTGATCTTTAAATTTCTCTTTTAATTATTGGAGTTAATGGGTCTACAGTAAAATGTATTAGTCATGCAGGGCCATATTTAAGCTATAGCCAAGAAAGAACAAGTATTGGATATCAACGTTTATAGGGTGCTAATACTGCCCCTCTTTTTAAATCATTCTAAAAATGTAAATCTTCACATCAGTGGGATGTGGTGCCATTAGTCACTGTGGCCTTGGGACACCACATGCCCTTGAGCTGCATGAACAACAGAAACTGTAATGAGAAGAATCCTCTCAATGTTGAGTAGATAATCATCAAGCAAAGCAAACACTTCCTATATTAGAGTTTTCCTACAGAGAACTGGGTAGTCTCTCTTAGTTTCTTTTGGAATATCAATCATACATAATTTGGCCTAGTAAGAGTGAAATTCCAGACATTTTATTTTGGCTAGAAAAATATTAATCTAATTGAATGTTAGGATAGTTCACTGACTTCTAATTTTCATCTGATGTATTCCGCTTTCCGTTATCACATTGCTACTAAGAGTAACTGTCCTGTTAATGGGTAAAGGGTTAAGTAATGGGGCAGAACTTTTATGGACAGTAACCGAACAAGCCATCTCCACCATGGTGACATGTCCATCCTACTGCTTCTTGATCTCTCAGTATATTTTGATATTATTCACCATAGTATCCTTCTAGGCTGGTTACTGGGGTTAGGAGTGGGAGATATTGTGCTTAGTGGTTTGCATCTTTCTTTAGTATGTTCCCAGACTGTGTTGACCGGGGGGGGGGGGAGGAGAATAATAATAATGTCCATGGTCCCTTTAGGGCTTGACACTTTTTCATCTCCTGTTCAACATCTACATGAAACCACTGGAAGAGGTCACCCTTCGATCCTGGGTTTGGTATCGTCAGTATGCTGATGATACCCAGCTGTGTGTCTCAAACCTGAGTGACACAGGTGAAGCCATCATTGTTATTGACCCAGTGTCTGAAAGCTGGTTTTGGTTGGGAAAGACTTCAGTTCAATAATATAACAAGACTGAGTGGCCTATGGCTATTTGGCCTCCTGGGATTGAGGATGTTACCATCGTTGGTCTTGGAGAGAGCTGCACTTCCCCATTCAAAACTGGTATACAACTTGGGGGTCCTTCTGGATTTACAGCTACTGCTCAAAGAGTGGTTAGTCACCAGGAGGACCTTTGCACAGGTTCATCTTGTCAAGTTGTTGGTTGGGAAGCCCTTCAAACAGTTATTCATGCCTTGGTTACCTCACTATGCAATAATATATGCTCTACATGGTGCCGCCTTTAAGGTCTACCCAGAAGCTATAACTGGTTCAAAATGCAGTGGTGGTGTGCCTTTTGTTATGTCCATATGCCATTACTGTTGTGTGAGCTGCATTGGTTGCCAGTCAGGTTCTGAATTAAGTTCAAAGTGCTGGTTATTATCTATGAAGCCCTGAATGGCATAAGGCCTGGATATCTGAGAGACCACTTATCTCCAATAGCTTCTGTCCACCTATATATTCAGGCAGAGGTGTGCACTAATGGGATATCTATTAAATATCTAGTACTTTCTCTGTTGTGGTCACCACTCTTTGAAATCACACCCTCCCTCTTAGGTTCCAGAAAGCTCCTAAAAACTGCTTTGGTCACAGGCCTGGGGTTGATATATCAATGCATTATAGTACTGTATATCTGTGGCCCCTTTTTGGATTTGTGCTGTTTATCAGATTATTTTAGTCTTGGCTGTCCATTTGAATTTTGTCCATTGTTTTATGGATTTTCCAGTTTTGTACACCACCTACTGGCGTTGAGTGGCTAATAAATTTCAATAAATAATCAAATAATCTATGTAACCAACTGTATCTGTTCAGTTCTTTATGAGGCAATTAAATGGTTATTGGGATGAAAATATTATTGGGGAGCCAAAAGATACTAACACCCATCACTGTCTGCCTGACCACAACATTATTATTTTGAAGAATCTTCCAAAACCCTTTTTTAAACAGTCAAGAATTTTGAGTTAAGAGGAAAACAAGAGTTTAAAAAGGAAGTTAAATTAGCCTTCTCCATTCTAATTCTCTCCAGATGTATTAGACTATAGTTCCCACCCACCCAGCCAAATAAATATTTCTAGGTTAACAATTTTGTGTTTCCACCCGTGTTACTTTATTTATGTAGTGATGTTATATCCTAAATTATCCGGGCTTTGGTATTCCTCTTAATGGTTTATGACTACTTATTACCCATATCTTTCAGGAAGAAATTATCTCTCTTTTTTTCTAATCATGTTCTCACTTGTCCTCACAAGCATGTATCTGCCAACATCTGTGTTTGATGAAAGCTTCGTATGTGTTTCTTTTCCTTAAAGTGTTATATAGATTTCGCTATAATCTTCAATGTGTGAAAAGTGGGCCATCTACTGCTGGTTTTAAGTATGAACTTTAAAGCAGCGAGCACAGCAGTCAGCAAGCTGAGTGTTCATATTTACAATATTAATATATGTCATCCTATATATTAATATGGATATGTGATTATATATATATATATGTTCCTAATTTTTATTTTATCCATGTTTTTTCTTAAGGGGTGCAATGCCTCTTCATGGTGCATCCCGGGGAAAGTGACATTGTCATGGCTAAATAGTCTACACATTTTGACTGCCGGACTGTACAATGATTTCTCAGCAAGAAGCAGCAGCATGAATACTGTACTGGTACTAACAGTAGGCGGTACCTCCATTAACTCCTACACTTGGAATAACAATATTTGATAACATAGAAGGTTTGTCTGCTTATTTCAGCCTAATCCATGTGGATTCTTTCCCATTTTGATGCTATCCATGGGTAAAGAGGTACTGCAGGGATTGATTCATATTGAATAACAAATAGTACAGTGATGTACACATTCTTGACCTAGCCCAGACCCACTAAGGAATGATGGGCTTGTGTCTTCATTTTATTGATAGCTGGTGGTCCATCAGGAAACTCATCTAAGAATTTTTCTTGAAATTTTGGCGGTATAGCCACCAAGTGCACCAGAGTATGCAGCTCTACTCTATGGAAAATTTATCTCAAAATAAAGATTCCTCATTTCATCAAATATAAAATAGCTAGGCCAGCACTGAAAAAATAACCCCATACTTTTGCCAAAATGTTGCAGTCAGCTGAGTAGTTGCGGATGAACCATCTTTACAATGAATAGTACCTCTCTTAATTTTGGGGCATAATGGCATTAGATAGAATTATTGATGCAACAGCAATAGAATGCTTTTCTTTGTCAACCATGAAATGTGAAATAACAGTTTCTGCATCATTTGTGGAGGCTTATCACACTGACCTCAATGGTTTATTTAGGTCATTATAGGCAAGCCACGTGGTTTGCTCTCTGAAAAGCATTTTCACATTTTGCTCTCCGTTTCCATTGGACAGTTTCCTGCAACAACTCATGCAGTGGTTGCAGAAATGAGGCTAGGATGACAAGATTTGTCCATAGTAATTTAACAAGTCTGAAATAAATAGGTGAAAATGTATTCACCACTGTGCTGCATCAGCCACATTTTCAGTAAGATTGAGATCATGCCAACCAAAATTGTACGCAAGTACTCTACTGCCTCTTGAAGAAAGTAACCCTTGGATAATTAGAACACCAGTCATCACATTATGGAGCAAGCAGGCATTAAAGTATTATCCAGGATGCAGATGGTACAACCTAAGCTTTGCAATACTTGATCCATTGTATGGTATAGTGAAAAACTGCAGGAGTGTTGAAATCCCCAAAGAAAGTCTTTGATACTGATACAGATGTTTGTTGAATGTTCAGGTACTGCTCTAAGATGGAGACCAAATCTAATTGCTGATGGCATGTGAGAAATCTGTTTTACCTTTACTGGATTTGCCTCCAGTTATTGGGACAAACATATCCCGTGTATTTGGTACTGGTTCTGGTTCCAGGTGATAAAAGTCTACATTGTAATCCCCAGACGATCTTCCTTAGAAGAATTTAGAAGTTAAAACTGCTCAATTGCTATGTTTGACGCATGACATAGTGCTATGATACTCGATTCATTCCAGTTCTCTTTCTACAGGGAAAGCAAAAATAAGAAATGTGATTTACAAAAAAATGACCTTGGCACCAGGATATACAGTAGCTTTGAGCTTTTTTATGAATGCATAAACTTCTTCTTTAAAATAGGCTAATATTTATTGAGTGTAGGGTCAAAGATGTCTGTGGCGGGAAAGGGGATAGAATGACTAAAGGAATATTGCCCATCACAAGGCTACAAGCTCCAGCTTTTTATACATTATAATTTAGGAAAGGAGTAAGGCTGAGTTGTGATGTCAAAACTTGTTTCATCCGATTTTAAACAGATTCTGTGGGTGCCTCACATACGACTAATATATATTTATAGCAAGCTTCTAGATCAGTGTTGAAATCTGGCCCAAGGGGCTACCCTGGAAACATTGTGTTTGGCCACGCCCACTCTGGCCTCGCCCATTCCTTCACCCCCCAAGGTCAAACATAACCCTAATGCGGCCCTCAGTGAAATTAAGTTTGACACCCCTAATATATATATACTTAGAAATTTTGTGTTCAGCAAAATAAAAGCATTTATTTAATGTATCTACCATCACTTCTAACACTAGTAATACTCACAGAATATAGATTTGGCTCCCTATTCTTTGAAAAAGCAAAGAAAGAAATACCATGGAAACACATTGTACCCTTGGAAGGTGTGACATTGTATAATGTGGCCCTGTCTCCCACAATGGTGACAAGTCACTAATTTAAAATGGCAAGTGTGCTGTAAATGTGTACCCCATAGCAATACATTTCATTTTACTGTTAATGAGGCTTCCTACACTCTGGAGATTTGTCTATGGTGTGTGATGCTCTCAATCCAGTCTCTTATACTGAGGAGCTACTATTACATTACGTACATAAAAAATGTGATTTGCATCCCTCAAATATTTCTAAATAAGAATAAAAACCCTCAGCTATGTTAAAAATTTCTGTAACTTGTCCAAGAGCAGCCCTTGTGGCCACTAATCCTTGTTTTGCAGAAAAACATCCTTCACATAAAATGTCCTGCAACTTCCCACTTGCATAGTAATGCAAGTTAATAGACAAAAATCACTCTTGTGGACAATGCAGTAATTTTAGGATCTTCTTAAATGTCATCCTAAGCTTGTGCTCTATATTCTTATGCTTCTAAAACAGTTGATGAGAGTAGCTTTGTTCTGAAATGTGATACAGTTTAATTAAAATGAATTCTGCTAGCAGACGTCAGATTAATTCCACCTCCAGACCTAAAATGGCCACAAGGTCATCTTACTCACCAAATGATGTCTAGAAATGAACAAAGTGCTGTCCTTTACAAAAATGGCTGCACAAGCCACAGTTAGTAGAACTTGGATTTTGCATTTTTGAATCTTACTCTTCTTCTGAGTCATATCTGGACAGTGAGCTGAGAAAAAAAAAACAGGTTTGGTAATGTTAGTGTTAAACAGCTATGAGAAGACAAATATTCTTCCCCTTGCTCCAGTTGTTATGAATCAACCAGTTATGACTCGTGAAGTCTTAATCTATTGACAGTATCCTAGCAAGATCAACCCAGTGAGGTTTTCTAATTCCTGTAGCAGAGTTTCATAGCTTTCTTCTGAGTGCTAGATATGCTCATCATGATAAAAATGATGCATAGTGCACAGTACACTATTTTTTCCACTGAAATGCAAATAGAAAGCCTCAGGGTTTTATATTGCTAGGTAGGTAATTTTGCTTTGAATTCAAGGCAAAATCCTGAAAGATCACCAACTGGGAAAAATATTCAGAAATATTAAATCCAGGAAATATGATGTTAAATTATTTGTTAAAGATTTTGCAGAATATATTTCTTGTACCTGAATGGTCAAGCAAAGGTGCATCAAACTGAAGACTACATAAAGAACTAATAGATAATGTTTAGGATGGTAGTCATGTCTAAAAGCAGAGGTGGTATTCAGCAGGTTCTGACAGGTTCTGGAGAACCGGTAGTGGAAATTTTGAGTAGTTCGGAGAACCGGCAAATACATGGATAAAATTCACTTACCTACCGGCTCAGAAATGTGCGTGCTCCTTATACTCGTGCCTGCTGTCATCTGCGCATGCCCAAAGCCTGCACATGCACAGAGGGTCAAAACCGAAATGTGACAACATCCCGGTTTGGTTGAGCTGAGCTTCCCGCTGCCATTGTTACCAGCTCACTGAATCACCCGCCACCAGCACTACCAGCTTGCATGAGCAGGATAGAGCCAACTGCATTTGCATTCCTCTGGCTGGCCCCAGAGTGGGGAGGGAATGGGGGTTTTGTGGTATCCTTCCCCTGCCATGGCCAGCAAGCCATGCACACAGAACCGGTAGGCAAAAACATGGAATTCCACCACTGTCTGAAAGCATAATAAAACAAAGAGAAAATAACAGAATAGAGCAGAGCAAAACAAAACGTGGAAGACAATCACACATGTATCTGGATATTTTATTGACCCAGGCTGGATAATACAGGTAGTCCTCAACTTACAACCACAATTGAGCTTAAATTTTATGTTACTAAGCAAGACAGTTGTAAACGGAACTTTGCCCCATTTTATGACCTTCCTTGCCACAATTGTTAAGTGAATCACTGCAGTTTTTAAGTTAGTAACCCAGTTTTTAAATGAGTCTGCTTGTCGGAAGGTCGCAAAAGGTGATCACATGACCCTGGGACACTGCAAACTGTCATAAATATGAACCAGTTGCCAAGTGTCTGAAATTTGATCATGTGATTATGGGGATGATGCAATAGTCATAAAAGTGAAAAATGGTCATAAATCACTTTTTTCAGTGTTGCTGTAACTTCAACCAGTCACTAAACGAATGGTTGTAAGTTGAGGACTATCTGTAATTCCTATTGCTGAAAAAAACAAACTGCTCTTCTATATAAAATAAAGCATATATTTTCAGGGGTAGAAACTGCTATATCTAAAAGTACATGCAAAATTCTGGCTGGGGGAAATCTTTCATGCATATTTGTTTCTCTTGGGGTAATAACTATTCTGCTTTGAACTATTCATATTCAAGAGGACTAGGATGTTGCTTTTTCCAATTTTTACTAGTACCGTTGTACTATTTAATAGTACCATTGTACAATAGCAGGTTTCAGGTGCACTTCATAAATTCTATAAAGGGCAGTGAGGATCCAATCAACAAGAAAGCAGCCAAATCAGGGGTAAAATCCAGCAGGTTCTGACAGGTTCTGAAGAACCGGTAGTGGAAATTTTGAGTAGTTTGGAGAACTGGCAAATATCACCTCTGGCTGGCCCCAGATTTGGGTGGGAATGGAGATTTTGCAGTATCCTTCCCCTGCCACGCCCACCAAGCCTACTAAACCACACCCACAGAACTGGTAGTTTAAAAAAATTGGATTTCACCACTGAGCCAAATAGCGTAATAAATAAAATAATGTCACAAGGAAAAAAAACGTGTCTTGTTACGAGCTACAATACAGATTAATATCAATCGGCTTTGAAATTTTTCAAATGGTTTCACAGAAATTTGACTTTGGTTTCATTAGTCAGTACTGAATAATTAATGTACTTTGTATCTTAAAACCTAAAGAGAATGGTGTATTGTTTGGCTGTAGACAACTGCTCAACAGAACTGATGTCTTTTTTTAATGCAAAGCTACATAGTGAAATCTCTTACAATAAGAATGAATATGGAAACATGCCAACTATACACAAAGGCACGTATTAAAAAAAAATCTCACATCACACAAGGTCTGCCAGCTATTTCTAAGTTAATCTTACTGCTGAGCTGTTCCCTGCCCACAATCCCATATCAGAGAACCAAGATTTTTGTTCACCAACTAGCACAATTTTGCTGTCAAAATATAAGCAGTCTGATCCTTGGCAGTCAACATAACAGGTGTATTCCCAATTCCAAAGAGCAGTCTCTGGAATCAGAAAAAACTATATCGGTTTGCAATCGTTTTCAGCTTTTTAGGGCCTGCAGAATTTCAATCCTGAGCTCAAAGAAAAGGCAAAATGAGTGCAATTAGCATGTCGATGACAACTTATTTGTTTATTTATGTTTATCCTGTAGTTTTATAAATAACTCAAACGTATCTAATACTTCTTTCTCTCTCTTTTTCCATTTCAACAACAGCCCTGGGAGGTGGGTTAAGCTGAGAGAAAGTGACAGTTGTGTCCAAAGAGAATGACTCTTTTGAAATGCTTCATATGGATACTAAATTAGGGTTATCAGAACAGGGCTGCAAAAATTTGGACAGCAGCAAAGAAACAAAGGCAACTAAAATATGTACTGTACTGTAATATTTGTACAGATCTTTGCAACCTGAATCTGATGTGATGCTAGAAGGAAACAGCTGAAAACCAGACAGGCCAAGTGACTTTCACATGTTATAAAATAAATGGCGAGAAGTCCCTTACTGTGTAAGGAACAGTGGATGAGGTGAAGTTTTAAACCCTGGGCCTATTTTAAAAAGAAGGTTAATTGCTTGCTTCTTTAGTAGTTTGTCTTCATTGTTAGATCCTTTTTGTATTTACAGTAAAAGTAACTTCTTTAACCAAGTGCTGTCCTGGAGTCATAGCTGCTTGCTCCTGAGTGTGTGGATTTCTAAAGAAAGTTCTATTGCAGAATTCTGGGTGAAACTCTGCCATGTATTAACCCTAATTAGGTAACAGGGCAAACAAGACAGAAACCTGTAGATTCCTCAGTACAATTCCTAGAAAAACTAAGCCAAACACCTACAGTGCTATCTTTAGTGTTTCTGGAAGGAGAGTCATAGAGCCACCACAAAGCTGTGACTTCAACCTTAAAGTTCTCTGCAAGTTACTGTGATCAACGACATCAGAAGCCAGGGAAGGTAATGCTCTCCCGTGTCTTTTCCAGCATCCGGCATCCCTTCAGACAATCAAACTTGCCTCTGTGCCATATCCGGATTGTAGCATTTGCTGGAAAGGATCTTATAATCGGTTTCATTAAAAGCACTGCTTCCTTATTTACCAACAGAGCCTAATGTAGAGTCTATTAAAATGTTCAGGATTGAAAGATTTTCTTAAACAATCTCCTTTAAGGCATTAGAAGACTCTGTAATCAATATTGGCAAGACTGACGCTTTAGAGCACGGGTGTCAAACTCGTGGCATCACGTTGCCGTCATGTGATGTACCGTGATGTTTTTTTCCCTTCACGGAGCTGGGCTGGGTGTGGCCTGCATGTGACGCATCCAGCCCACTGGCCACCAGTTTGACACCCCTGCAAGAGGCTTCTGTAAGACAGGCGAGGAAGGAGCCAACATACAGAGAGTGGCGCTAAGAGATCTAAGAACCTGATCCACTTTCTCAGGAAACAAACTACAAAACAAATTCAGACTATATTATTAGGCTATGTGGTGGACCCTCGATGGTTTTGTTCAAAGTAACATCAAACCCGGCAAAAATATATAAGCAATTTGGCCTATGAAGAACTATATGTATGTATATATTTGTAATGGAGGTCAGATGGGGCCGTCTGGCTTACAGGTGAGGAGAGTTCCCTTGGGTGATTCTCTGCAGATGCAAAGGGAAATGAGATCTCTTTTCTCACTACTGCTGCATAGATCTCATGTTAATGCCTAATTACTCATTCTTGGAGTACTGCCACACTTGTTTTGCCCTTAATAATTACTCAAAACTACTCATTTTTCAAAACTACTCTTGGTGTATTACATGCAATGGGGGAGAGGCACTTAAGAAGCAAATACCAACATCTGGAAGATCTTGATATATATATTCCTGGAAATCTACCTGGAATAGAGCAAGAATGGCGTCAAGGCGTGTGATAGCTTCCTAGCTCCCCAGGATCCTGGGGTAGCTAAAGGAGGTGAAAAGAGGAACATTTGAAAAAGAAAGGACCTGACCTCCCCTCTTTCAGTAATGTCACCCTTTATCCATACTATTGAAATAGGAGCACTAATGCCCCTGGAAAAAAATTAAAAACTCATATTGAGGCCATAAATACACATGCACATAATATAAGGTAGGAAAGAGAAACAGCCCCCCTGCCTAAGCAAAATGCTACAATATTGAACGTTATTGAACAAATATGTATTAAGCAAAATAATCCCAGGTCTCTTTAATTAGCTACAGGCATTAATATTCTAGCCTGCTAAATTTCCTATTTAGCCATTCTTTTTTTTAACCCCTTTCTGTTCAATCACGCCCCGTTCTCAGAGACTGCCAGTCCCTGTAGTTTTTCTTGGCAGAGATCTTCAGCAGTGGTTTGCCATTGCCTCTTTCCTAGGACTATAAGGGCAAAGGCCATGTGCATTGAGAACCACTTTTCTTTTTTCTTACTTTCTCTGCAGCTGGTGATCATCTGGTCAAAGTTGTTGGGCTAATTCTTGGAAATAGCCCCGAGAATTTCAAGGAAGTGCTTTGATAGGAATGACCGTTTCGTGGGTGAATGGAAGAAAAATCCCAACAGTTACTATCATCTATTCTTAATGTTACATAATTGAGATGAGATTTCGGACTTTTACAATATCAATGCAATGCTTGGTCTGCTCCAAGTAGGCATCGTGTTGCTTTCAGGAGGCTGTTCATCTCTTTATGTCTCTGCAATTGCTTGAGGAAAAAGAAGGTTTCTCAAGTGTTGGAAATCATATCTTGCCATACAGCCACTGAAATATCAGGTCTACAAAGCACTGCCCATTTTTTGCTGCCATTCTTTTGGAATTTTCTCATTAAAAGCCTTTCTTTCTTTCTTTCTCCACTCATTCATTAGGAGTATGTATTATTGACAAGTACAAGCCAGAGTAACAGCTATTTTATTTTCAGCATCAGTCTCCCGTTTGCTCGAGATTTACACATGCACACCTGCCTTCCAGCTCCTACTAAAAAGAAATTTTCTAATCCCACCCCACCCGCACTTTTTGGCACCCTGTGTTGGCAAACCTTTTAGATTCTCAGGAGTCTTTATTCTATGCCATCTGCTTTTTCCATCTTTTCTATACTTCCCAGTACCCTGAGGGCCATCCTATGTTTTATTTACAATTTCCTTTTGGTGTTTAAAGGATTATATGATCCTATTCTAGTCTCAGACAGCAATATTTTATTGAGAAATATAAAATGTTTTCTTTTTCTTTTCTTTTTGGAAGAAGCTAACTGAGTTACCATACTGGTACTATTGTTTCTTTAATTTTTTTTTAATCTTTGCATTAGTATCCTCAAAGCTTCCTGCAGCAATCCTATATAAATAATGGTCAAATAGCATTAAAAATCTTGCTTGAAGAAAGGGTCCTCAACTAGAGTTAGCTCCAATTAAACTATAATGTGTAGCTACAGTTCTCTTCCTGGCTGATGAACTTAATAAGTAGAACTGTTGTCTGGTGCAATCCTAGACAGAGCTTTTGCATTATTCGGCATCATTTGGAGGGCTGTACTCTGTGACCCAGCTTGGACGGCAGGAAGGAGACGAACAGTAATTCCATCTTTTGAAGTGGGGCCGTCCTGCGGATGTAAATACGGAGGGCCCTGCAGACGTCCAAGGTGTGCCACTGGCGTTCAAGGCGGTGAGTCGGGTTGGGGCAAAAATTAGGGAGGACAATCTCCTGCGCCCTGTGAAACCAGGAGTTGACCTTCAGAATAAAGGAAGGGTCCAAGTGAAGCACCACCCTGTCTAGGTGAAAGATGCAGAGATCCTGCCTGACCGAGAGGGCCGCTATCTTGGAAATCCTCCTGGCGAAGGTCACTGCTATCAGGAAGGCGACCTTACAAGTTAGAAGTCATAGGGAGGATTCACGCAATTTTTTTAGTATGGAATGTATTGGATAAATGGCTAGAGGACAGGTGTAAAAATTAAGAAAATATTAAGTAAGGAAGATTTAGGAGTTAACATATATGACACAAAGTGCTTATTTATAAATTAGTATATTAATATATTAGTATGTATAATGTATAAAGAACAATGGAACCACATGTATAAATATATTGATGTAATGGGAAAAAGGACATAGTCCATTTCTGATATGGAAATGTGGTAAAGAGGAACATTTAAAAATAATAACGGTTTTAAATTAAAAAAAATATGATGCAAATATATAATAAATGACATTTATGTCAGAAAGCATGAACTTATGAAATCTAGGTTGTTATCAGTGTGAATGAAAGTAAACATCCACATATAATGGTTGCTGCATATTATGCTTGAATGTACAGTGATAATGGAAGAGCCTGGGAAGAGTTTTGGGAAAAATTGTATCATATTCTCAGTGAATGTAATCTATGCATTTTTTATCCTGCAAGTGACAGGCAAGTTCAGAAAAAAAGTGTCTGGTCTGTTTGAAGACCTAAGAATAATTATTCACGGTGACTAGTGAATATTTAGAAGAAAGTCTGTTCATTTCATAGAATCATATGGTTATAAGAGCATTATAAGTCATTGGTCAAAACCTCTGCTTAGTGCAGGATCCATCGACATATCTTGGACAGATGGATAGTCTATCTGAAGACCTTCAGTGAAAGATAACTCATTTCTTCATGTTGCAACTTGTTATTTCAATAACAATGTCTAACAAATAATAAAATGACATCTGATTTTTTTCCCTTTGTTGAACTGTAGAAAGGTTTTTGGCTGTACAGACTACAGCAAATTTTGGTGAGTTCTTAAAAGTTTGAGTACATTGGGAAACCTCACTAGTCTATTTAAGAGTTTGCACTCTTACATATCTCAAAGTTTGGAAGCACATAATCAAATTAGTAGATCTTATTTGTGGCACGGTCTACGATGAGTAATTTTCAAGATGGTGTTGAATCCTCATTATTTAGTCTGCATAATAATGATGAGGGATGATAGTTTTAGTCATCATCTGGAGGGTGATCTGTTGCTCATCCTGTTCCATAATATTATAACTTGACTCACAGATGTAGTTTTCCTTGAGCAAAATTTAAAGAATTCAGATAACTGAAATAGGGCATGCTTTATAGCATTGGTGGAAAACATTGTTTGGGACAGAGGAAGATGGAGAAAAATTAAGAGAAGAAGGATTTCTTCCAAGATTATTACCACCTGCATAATTAGTGACTTTCAAGTGTTATTCTAAGGCAGTGTTGTCAAATTCGCGCCCCGAATGTGTCACACACTGGTCACGCCCATGCACAGTTTAGCGAAGGGGAAAAAAAGTCGTGATACGGCACTTGATGTTGCCGTGATGATGTGAGCTTGACACCCCTGTTCCAAGGCATTTGAATGAATCTAAATCTATAATGTTTCTCCAAAAGAATATACGGTAAATACTGTTATCTAACTCCTATTAGAAAATAAGGCTTCATTAGCAACAGAGATTATTTTATATTGAATAATACTATTGAACAATTTAGTATTGTCCATTCTGGCACAGATCTCCAGGGCTTCTTAGTGCAGATTTTTTACAACTGTATCTGAAAATATTAAAGACTAAGCCAGCAATTTAAAATGTACTTTCCAGGTCATTTAGTATTGAAACTTGAAGAAGCTAATTGTCTATTCATGTTTTGCAATAAAAGATATAAGATCTAGCATAATAAACAATGTTCTGAACAGATTGAAGAAAGTGTTTGGTGGAACTGAAGCAATAAAACAAGAAGAAAATTAGGACTATATTCAAAGAAATTATAACCTAAAATAATACTTAGGAGAAATAAGTAGGTATAGACAGAACTCTCGCCTGATTGGACTCTGTTTGGAATATGTATCCACTTATTTGATTAACCATTTTTTAAAAATAAATTCTATTTGGAATATGTTTCCATAAACTACTGACTGAAGAAAGATAGCTTTAAATTGACATATTTATATTTTCTGTGTATATCTCTGTTTTAAGTACAAGGAAAGAGTGATTTAGAATATTTACTCCCATTGGTACTGGAATTTCTACCAATTTCAGAACCAGGAATGTAATGTATCAGGGTAAGAGACTATGGACCATCAGAAAATACTCTAAGCCATTATTTATGTCAAAACATTCACAGGGAAAGGAACTTTTTGAACTGATTGTGCATTGCTCAACACCTTCTCTCAACAACAGATGTCATGCTAGTATGTGGCTGCATAATGTTAGAAGTTATTTTTGTTAAATATCACACAGTCAACACACTAGCTATGTCAAGGAGCATCAACAGGAGAAAGTGATATCTCATTCTTCTGATACTGAAAAAAGTAAAACCTGTAAGGTACTCTTTAATCCATGCAAAGAAGGAGGTGATGGATCACAATGATGGAATTGTTTTATTTGAGGTTAATAAACTGTACTTACGATAAAACTTTTAAAAAGTTACAGCCATCGACTGATAAAAGGTTTATTAAAATTTGAGGGAAAAGAGAGAGTGATAAGGACAGTTCTGGCACCAGAATTTGTACATTAATAGCTTGTGCTTAGTTCTGCTCTGAATGTATTTTTCTATATTTATAATAGGAATGGCAAACCTTGGATTCCCCTCTACCTTCTTGTGTTCCATGACAGATGAGATGAACTACAGACAATCTTTATGACCACAATTGAGCCTAAAATTTATGTTGCGAAGTGAGACAGTTATTAAGTCAATTTTGCCCCTTTTTATGCCTTTTGTGTGTGGCCATAATTGTTAAGTGAATCACTGTAGTCGTTAAGTTAATAACATGGTTGTTAAATGAACCTGGCTTCCCCATTGAGTTTGCTTGTCAGAAGGTCGCAATAGGTGATCACATGACCTGTGCCATAAATATGAATCAGCTGCCAAGTTTCTGAATTTTGATCACGTGACCATGGAAAGGCTGCAATGGTTGTGTGAGAAAATGATCATAAGTCAGTTTTTTCAGTGCTGTTGTAACTTTGAATGCTCACTAAATGAACTGTTGGAAGTCGAGGATTACTGGTAATCAGTTTGGGGCATATAATAAGGAAGATGCTACCTCTATGCCTATACTGGATTGGTCTTCCAGTTTGCACTTTATGACAGATGAAGGTCCAAATTATTCTTATTGAAATGTTTTTTTATCATTCTGAGTTTTACATGTCTTACTTATTTCCTATCAAAGATGGGACTCTCCTATTCTCAATTTTTAAATGGGTAATTTGAGAATTATATGGAATTATAATACACACTTTTGTTAACTTTAGAATTTAACGTGTTTTTATATCTGTATCAAAGGGAGACAAGCTTTTTCTTTTCTTTTATTTCTTTTGATACTTTTATCTTGCTTTCTTCCTGACTTTTCATTTTTCTATTTTTTTCTAGCTCATTTATCTTTTATTCTTTTTATTCACACACATGCGCGCGCACACACAATTTTTTAAGGGATAACTATCAGCAAATGCTGATCTGTAAGCTTCAACAAAGAGCTCTGTTGCCACTTTATAGCATATTTATTAAAGGATACGTTTATATAGATCACAGTCTACTTCAGGAGACCTATGCAATCAAGTGGACTGTGATCTATGAACTTTTATGCATTAGCTTTTAAAATACCACAGGTTTCTATGGTTTTGCTGCAGAAGAGATACTGCTGGCCAGCTGAAAGCAAACATACCAAACAGAACTTTATTCCCAATCTGAATCTCTGAAGGCTATTTAAAAATGGAGTTTTTTTAAGTTTAAAAGAACTTAGAAAGAGAATGACTGTTAACAATTGTTTTCAGCATCTTATAATCAGATGAGGTGCCGCTGAGTCTACAATTTTTAGATTAATATTCTCTTACTTCTTCTGAAGGTTAGGGCCAGGCACAGTAAAGTTTGGTGAACAATGCTTTGGTACTAAATAAGGCCTGCTGGAATAACCAAGTATTTATCAATACTTGGTTGTGTCATATTTACTTTTAAATTAAGTAAAGTGTACTATTGGGTAGAAATTGAAATCTTGAATTATACTCAGTCCTCATCAAATGAAGACATTAAAGTTAGTCATTCACAAAGTTCTTTCTCAGTTGCTCATTAAGTGCTAATTTTTCTGTGGGGCCTGTCCTCTGGCATTTATATTGTCAATCATTTCCTATTATCTATCCAATGTGGTTTCTTGGTAAAAATATAAGAATGATTTACGGTTTTTCTTCTCCCCTGCAATATGAAATGATACTTTTGCCTTCATCATTGAAGTGATTGCCTGTCCTGAAATCTTTCAGGATTTTCCTATATTGCTGTTCCTTGATACAGGCTTACTTTAGCTAGACAGCTGAGCTGACCTTCATGCCTGGGTGACCTGTGGGAGTATCTATTTTTAACACGCACCAAAGCACCTTTGGGACTTGCACTCAGAGGTTCTATGTTCATCCCTCCCAGCAACCTACCCACGTTCTTTTACAGGTGTTACTCATCATGCTGGTATGTCAATAAATTACATATATTTAATGTGCCTTGTACTGAAAAGCATTTCTCTTCTGTTATGCCTTAGTTGGTTGGATTCTCATGTCATACAAAATGTAATGTAGTATGATTTTGACTTAGGAGATTTGTGAATCCAATTGCAATGCATTCGCAAATCATGGTTAAAACACACCCCGCATAATATATGACACGGGCAATTTGTATCAAATATGGATGTGGTACATGTGTTTGAATTTACTTTCTCAATTCTTAACAATCATTCTAATATCCCCCTTAGATACTTTTCTTTTCCTGAACAAAATTCAAAAAATACCTTTCATTAGGAAGAAAATGCTCCAATTTCTTAGTTATTTTTTGTCAGGTTTTATGATTCAGGTCCTTTATGTATGTACAGTACTTTCTCCACAGATCCCTTCGCAAAAGAGTTCATTACTTTTGTGCTCCAGTTTTTTATCTGCTACATTCCAATAAGCACGCTGCTGAGTGAAAACGTGTGCAGGGGAAGGGAACTCCTGTTGCAATAATAATAATAATAATATAAGGGTGTTGGGTGTGGTAACTATTAAAGTATATCACAAAAATGTCACATTTGAGAGGTAGACAATAAATCAAAGACTGAAGCCAGGAGGTAAAAATCAGAAAGTGATGGAAGTAATTTTCAATGTTTGTCTAAACACCCAAATAGTCCAATCATGTTAAGACCTGAACTAGTGGGAAATTACAGTTTTGTGCCATCATATGAGTGTGAGTATTCTTTCAGAGACGCAGATATACACAAATACACACATACACACACATATGCCATTGTTACAGAGTAACAAAAAAGAGAGTGGTTTTTTTTTTATAAATGAAAGTGTTCCAAAAAGTTAAAGCAAATCTTGGAACAGGAAGCAAATACTATGCCAATTTAGGACTAATATTTACCCTTTACATCTGGCTTTCCTTCCTTTGTCTCAGAGGTGGAAAATCACTCCCCCTTTCAAATAAAACATGGAATATTTTACTTATTGCCTTCTAAAGCTATCTGACTCCACAAAATACCCTGATACCCTGTTTCACTGAATAAGACCTCCCCGGATAATAAATCCAATCAGGTTTTTGAGTGCATGCACTAAAATAAGCCACTCCCTGAAAATAAGCTCTCCCCAAAACACAGCAGCAGCCATGCAGTGACCATGCTCGCCACCTCCTGCACCTCAAAAATAATAAGATCTCCCTGAAAATAAGGCCAAGTCATTATTTCAGGGGTCAAAAGAAAATAAGACCCTATCTTCTTTTTGGGGAAACACGGTATTAATGGTGTCAAACTGATTTGAGTTGCAGATCTACGGTAGTAGTCTGGTTAATGCTCGTCAAAAAGTAAAGCTGAGGTGAAAAGTAAAGCTGATCAAAAAGTAAAGCTCAAAGTCTGTTGTGTTTTCTCTAGGATTGCCTAGTGATTTCAAGGTTTTGTATATTATGGAGTGATCTTTCTGAACTTCTACTTTCCGATTTTCGTATAGTCCTTTATGGCACAGTTTTCTTTGCATATTTGCAGGATTTTGTTCTTCAGTACATTGAAGGCAGTCTACCTCAGGTTCTAGTTGACAAAACCACATTCAAATTACATGGATCAAATTCTGAAACCTTAGTTCAGATTCTAACCCTCTTCCTCCAAGAATGTCCTCTATCATCTGTTAGACCTTTCACATCTATCTATAGATTGTTTCCTTGTCTATCACCAAACTGTTATCATTTGTCTTGAGGAAACACATGGCAGTTGATTTCCTTCTAGGGTGCACGGAAGATAAAGTGCTATGTTATTAAAATATATGAATTTGTGCTAAAATGCATTCATAGGATATATGTTGTTAGAAAGCTTAAAAATTGATTCTATCTTTTAAGTAGTAATTTTAAGTACTCTGTTATTCCTACATTCTTGGATTGAGGGCCAAGATGACAAAGGTGCAATGTGCCATCATTCTCTACTTTTCATGGACATTAATGAACAACTCTTTGACCCTCAACCAGCAATAAGCATAGAAATTTAATAAAGAAACAAATAAATGCCCAATAATCATTTTCTTCATGTACTCAAACAGCAAGCACTGCAATCTCCTCAGTAGTGTAAGCTTAGCTAAAAAATATTGGCAAGTCATAGCAGATTGATGTTTCTTGATATTCGTCTTTAAGCCCAGTTCTTTACTCTTAGATTTTTGCATCTGTGTGTAGCCTAAAACCTATTTCCATATGATTGGTTTCACATTTGTCTTCTATGGTCAGTTACTTTTGGGGTCCCCTGAGCTCATTATGTCCACCTAAAGTAATAATTCAATTGTTTCTTTCAGTTCTTTCTTGGCATAATTACACTCATCCAGTCCATGGAAAACTTTTGAAGCTTTGGAATTTGAATCAGGATCTGTCCTCACCCAATGAGATAATGGCATGGGATGTATCAAAAACTTCATAGTACAAGCAAATGGGCTCTAAAAATGAGCCCCAAATCAAATATACTTACCTGTTTGGCATTTTAAAAGTTAATCAACATGACTTGTATTAAAAAATACTGTTTCAAAGTGAACTTTGTGTTGAACCACCTTATGGGACTTCAAAATGCTTTGTTTTAATTATATTGGGCCTCTTGCATTTACAAGCTACAACGTTATGGTTATTTCATGAAAAAGTTACTTTCCTTTTCTCTCCTTTCATCTCCTTACTTCTGATGGAACAAATGTCATAATCTCATTGCCATTCACCAACTCCCACAGCTTTCAAAACTTTATCTCTGCAAGTGGATTCCACTGTAGATAAACTATATTTAAGCCGCCTTATTTCCTGTTGTCTAATATAGGCTTTAGTTATAAAATTTAGTGCACTTGAACAAACTCGTGGGTTTATTTGAGCACTATTCTTATTCTGTGGTAGCAATTTTTCATGCAGGAAGTCCTAGGTTGAATCCCTGGAACTGACAATCCAAGAGATCCCAGCTGTGGATCAAATGTTTAAGTGGAGATATGCTATCTATTTGAATGGGTAGCACTGGGCTAGATGGCATACAAGACCCTGTCTGTACATCCGTCCTACTCACCCACCCTGCATCTAATTTATCTATTTCAGACTTAGGCAAGGTGCCCTTCTTCCCATTCCCTGCCTCATGGCAGGTTCTGTAACAAGTTGTTTAAAAAAACAGAAACATTCTCCTTTGAGTTTACATAAAAATGTCTGTTTTCTGAAAAGCCTGTAGTTAATTAGCTTGTGTTTTATGTGTTATTCAGATTATAGTCACAATAAATTTTACTGACATATATTTGGACTGCAATCAGCCAACGTTATCCAAGGTCTATGAAAAGATGTTTTCATTGATATTTGTTCTTTCCATCGTGCTCTGTTAGTTCTACAAACAGGTTTGTTCTGTGCTTTTCTTTCTTCCCTCATAGTTTTGTGTTGTCTGTGATTACATGGTAAACAATGTGATCTTACCCTTGCGAGCCATACCAGAGAGTTATTTGGGAACCATTGCATGAAGCTGCCTTTAGGAATGGATACGTTCCATAGAGCACACATGATCCCTGAAGCCAAATGCCTATGAATCCTTATCTATTGGTAAAAATAGATAAGGAAATTAGAATGAAATATATTTTTCTCCACCATACTTGTCAAAAACACAAGATATGCTTTTGGGGCCTTCTGGGTGACTTTACAGGGAAAGGAGGGGAAAGTCTGATGAGAATATCGCAGGGACAGTTTACACCTAAAAGAGCAAAGGATGACATTAGGGGCATTATCAGGCCCCTTCACCTCTTTCAATTCTGGCTCAAAATATCTCAGAGCCTCCAAAGCCATGGAAATAGTACTGTTGCTAAGCAGTGGAGCATTGCCAGAGAGCCACAATGTAAGGCCAGGTTCCTTGGAAGTAAATGTTTTCTCAGAAATTTCTTCAAAATGACTATTTAATAAGCACATATGGAGTACAGATGTGACATGGGATATAAGTATTGGAAGCAATATCTGTTGCAGCTCTCCTGATCCTTACTCTAGAGAATCACTGGGATTTCTGATCTTTAGTCTTCGCTTAAAATATTTTTTATGCTTGTTCTTCAGAAATATTAGTATTTCTTTTGGATCCTGAGAGCTTGATTGAGCTGGATTGGCCTGGATTAATCGAAATGATTTCTCCTTGGAATCACTGACTTTGGCTTATTAAGTTGCGCTGCTTAGCAGGACACACTTATTAAAGCAGGAAGTCATTACAAGGAGAAGATCACCCATGTTCAGGTCTTTAAAGAACCATATTTACATGATGAGATGGGTAGCAAACAAATTAAGTATAATATATCAGAGGTCGGTTCCTACCAGTTCAGACCAGTTCTATAGGACCATTAGTAACTTGGCGGCCTGGTTCGTTAGAACCGGTAGTGATCTGGGCCTGCCATGTCCCCAAGCTGGTTCTCTCGGCAGTGCCATAGGCGCTGCCATCTTGTATTTTGCTTCTATGCATGCGTAGAAGCGCAGCCATGGTGCGTCCCTGAGCGAACCGGCAGTAACAGGATCCAGAACCCACCCCTGATAAAAATAAATAAATAAATAAATAAATAAATAAATAAATGAATGAATGAATGAATGAATGAATGAATGAATGAATGAATGAACGAACGAACGAACGAACGAACGAACGAACAAATAAATAAATAAATAAATAAATAAATAAATAAAGTTCCAGATTATTTCACACGTGTGTGAATACATGCATGATACAGATACAAAAAGGAAATCATTTCAGTGCAAGGGTACCTTAGTCATTTCCCCCCTCTTATCTCTCTCCTCCTCCCCCCACCCCCCGTAGATATTTCTGTGAGTCATATTCTCATGTTCTCTCTTTGGACAAAAATCCTTCTATGAACTACAGAACAATTACACTAAAGGTCTAACAAAAAGTTGTTCCAAAGCTGCATGGATGCATTGTCCACTTTCAGGCAGAAGAATTTTAGAATAGTTTCTTTGAGCCTGTTCGATTACAAACTCCATGTGTATTTTTCAGGACTCCAAAATTGTGAAACACTACAAGAATATATTAAAATTCCACACTTGCTCTGCTGTACTTCTATTATCAATCTCGATTTCCTAGATACTTTTCCAAAAGCCATCACCTTAATCTGCTGAAAACTAATCACCAGCTTGGTTTCCTAGTAAAACTGTGCTAAATTACTGTGGGCTCATTTAAGGCTAACTAGAGTCCTTGAATTAATTGTTGCATTATTATAAACGGCGAGAATGGCACATTCACTTCTGTTACTTTGAGAGGTTGCAAGTTTGAATCTGAAAATGTCATTGCAAATATGTTTATCTACAGAAAGAATAGCAAAGGAACTGAAATGCAACGTTATTTAACTGCCTTATTTACCAAGATCTGAAGTAATGATGAGACTTGTAGATTATAGATAGGGCCAGTTTGGTCTATTGGTTAAGGCACTCATTAGAAAACAAGAGACATTTAAACATGAGTTCAAATCCTGTCTTAGCTAAAAAGCCAGCTGGGTGACCTTGGGCTAGTCACTTTCAGTCAAACTCACAGTTTGCTGTTATGGGATAGGAGGAAGAAGGCACATTGGATATATTCACCACCTGGAGTTATTTGGGAATATTCAGATAGTTTTGAAAAAGAAATATTTAAAAGAAATATTTATTTGAGCAATCATCACAACCTGTGCTAAACACATTTTTAATGAAAGGTAAAAATATTCATGACATCCCTACTAGCCAAACCATACACCAATGCCAACCACTCCTGACCTGGCAGTGAACAGGTGAGAGATACAAAAAGACCCCTTAAGCCTTCTCTCCCATTGACATCCGGGCTGAAATTAAGTGCGTATCACGGTAGGAAATAAACCAATATCAGCCACACAAATAAAAACAATAAGAAATCCCCTCAAGACATGGAATTCTTTTGCACAGATGTAGACCTGTCACCCAAAGCTGACACCAAAACACACAAAAGATGCAAAGACTATCTCACCCTGCAGGTAAAAGTTGGCACTTCTTAGATCCAGCACAAACCTTCCAGGCAAATCACCTCCACAGCTCTAGCAGGGCCTAGACTTTCCTATAAATATTTCCAAAACTTGCTTTCAAAACAGGGCCATCTTCAAGACCATAACTGTGTGGTTTTATCTGCTGTCAAACAAATTCAATCTCCACTTCAAGTAGGTATCCTCTGCTCACTTACCTGGCCCCAGAGCGGACCAGAATTTTCTTCTACCAGTTAGATAGATCAACAACGAATGCTGAAGAAATGTAGGCACTATTTAATCCATTTGGAAGCATATGGGTCTATGAGCTAGCATTTGCTTAATAAGCCTGAAGCAATTTAGATCAAATAATAACAAACAAGTATTGCTTCAGGCTGAAATGTTGATCTTTACAATTTTAGATTACATGACAAAAAATTGTTTGTACTAAAATTTTGATTAAGCCTTCTGATCTTCTTTGCTGGGTTGTAAAATATTGGAATTGGCCTACTGATACCTAGCCACTGTGTAGAGATAAAGCACTATTGTAGGAATTTAAGTATAACACCCACAGGCATTGTCTTATGTAACTTTCTACAACAATATTTGAAATTTTTACCAAAGTCCACCATCTCATGTGTTTTTAAAATATAGGCATGTGGAGAACCAACTTTTTCACAGAATTCATCCCCAAATTGCTGAATCATAGGGAGTTCCCTTTATTTTTCAAATACATAATGAAACTGATCTTCTCAATGTCAACTATTTTTTTAAATGACCAGAAATGAAACCAAAACAATTTATAACATGTAGTAAGCAAGCAACATTGATCACTTCTAGTACATGGCAAAGGTATTTGTTTTGCCAGGCAGGGCAAGAAAACTTTCCAACAAATCTGAATAGAGATAAATTATCCAGCAACAATTAAATCATGTAATCCCCCAGCCCACGTAAGAAATGAACTAAAAGAACACATAGACAAGATTTTTGTTATACTCCTACGCACCTGGATTTAATGTCACCCTATAATTTCTGTAAATAAGCACAAGAGCCCTACTTTGAAAATCAGCCCGTAGAGGCACTTTATCACAAGTAGATTCTTTTATTTATTTATTTATTTTTAAGATTAGAGATTACAAAACAGCAGGAAGCATAAAGGGCTAATTCTATCCTAAACAGCAAACAAAGAAAAAGAAAAGAAAAACCCTGCTAAGGAAGGTAGAACTTGGAAAAATACCAGACATTTACAACCTTAGATAGGAGAAATGTTAGCAAAGCAAAAGGATCCTTCAGAGATCAAGGGTGACCTATGTTCTTGTCCTTTTCTGACCGCAGTCCAAAACACAGCAGCAAGTACTTTTCATTCAAACACCAACTAAACTACAGAAAACTGTCTGCGGCATGGATAGAGTATTCAAAATTCAGTATAGTTTTAGAATGTATAATTCTTGAAAGTTTCCTGCTCCTATACTAATGATAATAATGCAGCAGTAGTGCATAAGGCAGATGCTATGGTTTACCTTATTTGGTTATTGCCTCCTAAAGATGGTCACTGTTACAGGAAGCTGTAGATAAAGACCATCATGCTGAAGTGAATCACAAACTGACATATTTTCACAAATAGAAAGGATATGTTTAAACACTGGAAAGTCCTGGACTGGTCCTCACTTAACAACCATTCATTCACTGACCGTACAAATGTACAACATCGTTGAACAAAAGTGATACTTAGGATCAGTTCTCAGTGTCATGTGATTACAACCCAGGCACTCAGTGACATGCTTGCAATTACGACACTGCAACATCCTATGGCCACCATTTGTGACCTTCACTGCCAGCTTCTGACAAGCAAAGTCAATGACGAAGCCAGCAGAAGGCGTTCTTGTCATCTCACACTCAACAAAGGTGCAAGGATTTGCTTAATAACATTAACTAGAAGTGTTGGAACTGCCCTCGCTAAACAATGCAGCCACACAATGTCATTTTGTGATGTCATTTAACTATGCAAATTCTAGTTGTTAAGTGAGGACTACCTCTTCAGTGTCCACACATGTCTGGAGAACATCAGGTTGGAGAGAGCTGTTTGAGAGTCTTAGTTGTTGTTCCTGCATCCTACTTTGGCTAATGTAGAATTCCTGAAAGTCTCTATTTAGGGATTATAGAAGTAACTATTAGTTCTAGCTCTGAAGCATTTTGTAAGTTGCCTCCAGATCATTTCCTTAAACAGGAAGGACTTCATTGCAGAAACATATTTTACACACAAGCATACCTACCTACACATGCACACAGAGTCATTGTCTAAACCGCACCTACTCCAATAAAGGTATTTGTACAGTCCTCATATACTGCATTTTTCTTTTCCCTGTTCCTTTATTCACAACTATTCCAATGGCAATTATTCCAACACGCATTAAACATTGTTCAGAGCAGGATATCTCATTTTTACCCCTTTCCTAACACAAGGAAATCCATTACAGTTTCCAACTGGTGACACATATACTATCTCTGTAAACAACGACTCAAATTCAGTAGGAAAAAAACCCAACCCAATCCCTTTCACTTGCTTGGTTTCACTTTTTAACAAATGCTCTTTCCATGGTGAAAGGACATTTTCCCAGATTAAACTTCATGTTTTCTCAGCTGATATTTGCCAGACGACCCCACTCCCCAGCCTCCATCTGCCCGGCTCACCCTTCCCCCACCCCCGGGCTGTGCCAGCCTTGTTGGCCTCCGCACAACTGGGAGAAAGGCCGGACTCTCCCCTGCCTCGGGGCCACCGAATGCTTTGGTCGCATCAGCGAAATGAAAGCAGCCTAAGAAAAGCTTGTTTCCCCATGCATGCATGCACGCAAGCCAAGCCTCTAGTCCTCATGCCCCCGGATCCTCCTAAGCCGGTCCCCGCACGCACCCTTATCAAGCCGCCAAGCCTCTTTTCGAGCCAAAGCCAGACCCACCTCCACCATTAATCTCTTTGCCTTTGCCTTTTCACCGGCTTTCCATTTTGGCCCCTTCCTCTGACAGGTCATCTGATTGAACTTGCTTTCTCCTCTCACGTGACCACGCCGGCTCCGCGGTCGACGTGGAGATGGTGTGACGCTTTCGGGAACGCGGGACTTGTACTCCACCCACCCTCCCCGGGCTCGGCGACTCCGACTTCCGCCCAAACAACTAAACAGCGGCTCTGTTTGGGGTTTTTGAATCTTCACGCCGCCGACCGCAAGCTTTTGACTTGCGCCCCTTAGAGGGACGCCCGTTCGTTGCAGCGGAGAAGCGGCGGCTGCTGCTCGCTGCTCCTGCGGTAAGCTCGGCCGCGCTTCTTCCCCTTCTTTCTCCTGCTGCGGTTTAGCTTGGCTGGCCTTCGCGGCTCTTGTTTATGGCAGCAGTCTGGTTATTGCATCTGCAGGGAGAGCTCGGGTGGTAAGCAAAGCGTGCAGGGGCTTTCTTGGTAGGGTTCTCGGAGGTTGCCGTCGTTAATCCCTACGACAAACCGTGCAATCGTCCCGAGTTGTTCGTCATGGTCTCCTTTTCGCGGGGGCTCCTTGCTCTCTTCCCAAAATGGATTCTGACAACGAGTGTTTTTTTTGTTTTTGGGGTGGGGTTGTTAAATATCCCTGAGCTATTTCGAAGTGGAGAATGTAAAGGATCAAGAATAGGAATCTCTCGAGCAGCAAAAAGAGAGACAGAGACTTTCTAGCCATCGTTTATTTAGCTGTGGCAGAAGAGCAACAGTTTGAGATTTTTCATAAATGTATTAACTAGACAGCCAAGGAGAAAGGAAGGAGCTCTTGCGGGATTTTTCACTGGGACTTGAATGGCTTATTCATTTAACGCATTATTATTATTTCCGCCAGATATCAAATGCATGCACCTGGCTCATTTCAGCCGTGGATTGTTGAAACGGGGCCTGGTCACCTCTTGTTTGGATCAGTACAGCACACTCTTTTAAGTTGTAACTGGTTCAGAATGCCATGGCCTGTGCAATTATTGCACCACTCTTTGCCAAACAGCGTTTGGCTTCCAAGGTACAATCTGTCTGTAATCCAAGGTATTATTATCCGTAAAAACCAGGACCATGTAATGGACTGTCTGCTTCCCATTTGTTATGCTTGTTATGTAGATCCAACAAAATGCAGCATGCTTCAGGTCCCTTCTGTGACAGAGTGCCATCTAGCGGGTCCAAGAAGCATGGCTTTTTTGTGTGTCTGTCAAAGCACCTTATCTGTGGAACAGTTTCCCCCAAGATTTAGATGACGCTGACGCTATTATAAGGCTCTTCAGACTCTAAGGTGGGTGTCAGCAACCTTTGGCTCCAGAGCCACATGTGGCTTTTTGGGCCCTCTGCTGTGGCTGCCTGTTGGGTGATCCCACCACTGGCTGGCCCTCGCCCTCCCCTCCCAATCACTCCTCGCCTGGCCTGAGAAGGTAAGGGCGATGACAGGAGACTGAGAAGTGGCCTAGGCAGAGACAGAGAGAGGGAGAGAGACACAGAGAGATAGAGAGAGGGGTAAGGGAGGGAGGAAGAGAGAAAGAATGTCAAAAGGGTTCCCGGTGTTTTTTAACAACCGGTTCTCTGCCCTAATGATCTGGGTAGGGTAGGCATGACTAGGGGGTCATGTGACTGGTGGAAGTGAGTGATGTCGAGTTGGCCATGCCCACCGAGGTTTTGGAGCTCCTGGTGTTTTATTTTCTGTGGGAAACAGGTCTAAACAGGTCTTTGAGTGTTTTAAGATTGCAGATCCCTGCTCTAAAGCAATGTTTCTCAAACGTGACCACTTTTTAAGTTATGAGGGATCCTTGGTGCTCTCTTAAGTTTTCTTGTTTTCTTGCAGACATTTCATTACCAAACTAGGTAGCAACATCAGTGCCAGTAAAGAATGCTGTTTGCTGCCAGTTTATATGATTATATGTCAGTTTATACGGACAGGAAACAGCACTTTTTACAGTTCTTTCACTACTGTATTTTCTTGCAGAAAAATACTACAGTACCTCCTCGTGCTACATACAAAGATGTCAAAACAGAAAAGACTAGTATATAAAATTCCTTTTAAACTGGAAGTAGTAAAATATGCTGAGGAACATGGAAACAGAGCAGCGGAGAGACATTTTGGGTCACCTCCAACTGAAAAAATGATAAGAGAGTGGAGGAAACAGGTGGATCAGCTGCAAAAAGTAGATAAAAGTAAGCACACTTTCCGTGGGCATGCTGCAAAGTGGCCACAGTTAGATGTGGACATGAAAGAATGGGTTACACGTCACCGGAATAATGGCTTCTCAGTTTCTACAAAAATGATAATATATGAAGCCAAGCGCATTGCTGTAGAGAAAGGCATTCAGGATTTTACTGGATCACCATCATGGTGCTACAGATTTATGAGGCGATGTGGCCTTACTATGCACACCAAAACTAGAATTGCGCAAAAAATGCCAAAAGAGTATGAATCTAAGATTCTGTCTTTTCATAAATTTGTAATTGATGCTAGGAAGAGAAATGATTTTGAAATTGGCCAGATTGGGAATATGGAAGAAGTCCTGCTAACTTTTGATGTGCCATTTAATAAGACTGTTGAACTGAAAGGTGCCAAAAACATAACCGTGAAAACCTCAGGACATGAGAAAACACATTACACGATTGTGTTGTCCTGCTGTGCAGACGGCACTAAATTGCCACCGATGTTAATTTTGAAAAGGAACAACTTTCCAAAAGAAGTGATTCCACAAGGAGTTGTTGTGCACGTCAATGAGAAAGGACGGATGGATGAAAATGGAATGAGAGTATGGGTTGAAAAAGTGTGGTCCAAACGTCCTGGAGGGCTTCTGAAAAAACCTGCTTTATTAGTGCTCGACCAGTTTAGAGCACATATTAACGAAACCACAAAAAAGAGCTTTAAAGAAGTGAAGACTCATCTAGCTGTAATTCCTGGGGGTCTTACCAGCCAGTTGCAACCTCTTGACGTTTCCATCAACAAACCATTTAAAGTCTTTATGCAAGAAGAGTGGAACAAGTGGATGGCTGCTGGTAATCATGAACTGACACCTACTGGACGATTGAGGAGGCCCACTATCACTCAAGTTTGTGAATGGGTTAGAACATCATGGCACTCGGTGAAGGACAAAATCGTTGCACGGTCATTCAAAAAATGTGGCATTAGCAATGCCTTAGATGGAACTGAAGATAGTATCATATATGAAGACAGCGAAGAAAGTGATTGTGAGCAACTGAGCTTCATAAATTCTGACACCAGCAATTATGAGTTTTTGGGGTTTCCAGAAAAGTAAAAGAGTGTGTGAACCTTAAAGCCTCTCATTTGTTAATGACAGTGATGATGGTTCTTAATACAGCTGTTGACTTTACATGGTTGAAATATTATTCTGCTATATTTTATTAAATATATTAGGTACACCATTTGGTTTTTTTCTTTTCTTGTTTTCCTCCTCTAAACCTAGGTGGATGCATCCTGTTGAGCGAAAAATATGTTAATTTTATATGGTTGGTTTTTTCACTAATTACCATCAAGTCACTTTAACAAAATACGTAGAAAGGAGGATGTAAAATAGTGGTTAAGAATGTGTTTTATACTATGCCTTTTTATGCAATAAAATACATTAAAAGGAGATATCTTCATGAAGAAATTTTCTTATGTAGTAATAGGCTATTATAGTCCAGATGTGTTTTTTTATATATTGTACATATTCATTTTCAATAAATAGAACTGGAAACAAAATCTGGTTTTGTTCTAGTAGCTTTAGTAACTGAATGATGTTTTCAAAATCCAGATAAGAGTTTTCCTAGCTATGAATCATTATGCCATAACAAATTGTTACAATTTGTTGCCTGTCTATTAAAAATATTTAAAGTAATATAGTAAAAGGTCAGCAACATTACCCAGTAGTGTAGAAAAATATGTGTGTGGCTCACAGCTGATTGCAGCACCTGGCCAACCTTGGCTGATCTTAAAATGCTTAAGAGAGTTGGACCAGGAAGTTCTTAAATGGAAGATTACCAGGAAATCATGGAGATATGGGCTAGATTGGGAAGGGGAGAATTCTGCAGAAGACAATTGTGGCAGATTTTTTTCTGAATTGTTGCAACATAATTATGTTTTGTGACCAAAATGTTACCAAAGATCAGTTTCAGAGAAATGTTGTATGATCTATTTCCCACATTACTCATCATGACAACATAACTGTGTTACAAAACTCAAAAGCAAAAATGTGTTATAAAGGTATTAAAAGGAATAAAGATGGCCTCCCCTCCTTTCAACCACCATATATAATCATTTCCATTTCACTTTATGAGCATACGAATTACATTTTTATAGGAATGGTTTGAATTAATTACATGTCTACTTTATTATAAGACAAAAAGGAGGTTTATACTGAATTACCATTGTTCCATTCAGAAGAACAATGAGCATTGCTCGTGTCACATATCTCTCTAAATCAAGATTGGGATTTAAGTATGATTACTACAGAAACTAAGAAAACTCCTCCTCAATGAAAAATAGTACAGGAAAAGGAAAAAAATTAACAAAATATACAACAAATATGTAAACTGCTTCCTTATGATTCTAACACTTGAATACATCATAGCAATTATATTTTCAAGTTGTTTGCAATGCCTTTGCTGTACAGTAATTTACTGAAAAATGTTAGTCTCATAGCCATGCCATAGCTCTGTCAGTTAAAATAGAAATACAGGATAATTCCATGGTTTAAAGGCAATACAGTCATGACTAGAATCCTTTCTTATACATGTGATTTAGATACAATTATATGGATGCGAGAAGGAGATCACTGGATTGCCACATGCAAAATATTGTATGTAGTGGAGATACGATCAAAAAGCATATTGTGCAGATGGAAGAATTAAGATTTAGGAAGCCAGAGAATAGAATACAAAACTATTTTAATGGAATAACATTTTAGCCTATCCTTTTTCAACTGCGTGGAATGCCATCAAATTACAGGCAACACCAAAAATCCAATGAAACCTTATACTTGAGAGGCAGATTTGTGTTAATGTCATTAAAAGCAATAGCATCAAAGTATACATTTCTGCACAGAAATAAGTGTCTTATTGCTCAGGACAAAGTGGGAAAAATCAATAGAATACATCTAAGGTTACTGCTTACAGTTGGGAGAAAGATTCTGTAATTTTTAAATCAGCTGCAGCCAAGCCTAATTCCTAAACCAGAGCTATAAGGGCAAGGATTTTTTTCTGGATTGTTTGAATGAAGGCACCTTAAGCACTAGCCTGCATGGTCAGGAGGCAGGGATTATCTGCATTGTACCTAATTGGCTCTGGCTAACTGCAAAAAGCTAAGCTGTTATCAGATCTAATATACTTGGATGGGAGATGTCCAAGGAAACTTCGGAACTATAGGTTAGACTGGGAAGTAAAACAGAACCTCAGAAAGTTGCAAGGACACACTATACCTTTCTATTACTGCTGGAATCAATTACATACAGCAGAAACCTTTAGGCAACTACAAGGAGTCAAGTCCATCTCTAGAGCAGCTTACTTTTTAGTAGTCCAAAATATTGAGAAGACATTCTGAGAGCTTGTATGGTATATCGCCTAAGATGCTAGAGTAGAAATGGGAAACCAAGTTCTAGTCTTCCCTTAGATGTGAAAACCAGCTAGGGAACCTCAATCAAATCATTCCTTCTAAGTCCAAAACAGCTTCTGTCTCTAACAAGCTGGTGATAAAGTAGAACCTTTCATCACTTCATGGTATGTCAGCTTGGCTTTAAGAACTGCAGCAAGCCCAGTGTAAAAGAAGCAGATCCTGCAACAAACGCTCAAAAGAACAGCACACCAATGCTTCCTTCCATTAATAAAGAGGCTTATGAGGGCTCATTGTTACTTCTCAAATGCTGTGATGAGAAAATGTTTTTAATTTTAACATACTTTGCTGAGACAGCAATAATACTCTTGTTGCATCAGAGAATAGCAATAGCACTTAGACTTATAATACCACTTCACAGTGCTTTCCAGCCCTCTCTTAAGCTGTTTACAGGGTCAGCATCTTGGCCCCACCAATCTGGGTCCTCATTTTACCCACCTCGGAAGGATGGAAGGCTGAGTCAACCTTGAGCCTGGTGAGATTTGAACTGTTAAATTGCCGGCAGTCAGCAGAAGTAGCCTGCAGTGCTGCACTCTTAAACACAGCACCAACGTGGCTCTTATCACTTGCCAATCATTGTTTGGAGACTGAACCTTCTGTAGCAGGATACTTATACATGGCATTCAAATTATGTCACAGTATCAAATTTAATTGATGTCTTGAGTTATTTGATTATCTCCTGGGTCACTAATTTGTTCTCCAATTAGACGATCAGTTTTGCTTAATTCTTAGGATGTTACAAAATAATAGATAGTTGGGTTCTAAGACACTTGTTAAGAAGTGGAGCCAGTTGATTCCTTAAGAACAAGAAAATGAGTCTTCAAACAAGGAAAGAAATGCTCATTTAGAGGGATATGTGCTGCTTTGCATAGCAATACCTCTGCAAGCGCTTAGTTTTTAAAAAAAAGCAGAGTTAGTGCTCTTCTTATATAAAAGTAAAAACTGCTCACTTTAAAAAAATATGCTGCTTTTCATGGTTGCTGTGACTCACCTCCCCAAGAATACATTAAGCTTATGAACAAAAGGACAAGGACAAGGTTTTTATGCAGTGGATAATACTAGCTAACAAAATGTACCACTTAAAATAAAAGGGTATAAATGGAATGTATTGCAAAATAAATAAATGGCAACAATTCTGATTTCCTCAGTATTTTTCTTAGCTCCCTCATTCACAAAGCTCATCTCAGGATAAAAAATGCTGATTGAACTGCACAAAGCATCATTTAGAAACTGTCCATTCCTAAAAAAATATATTTCTGGCAAACTGAAAGAGCCACTCCACATAGGTTCTGTAAAGTATCAAGTAACCAAATATAGCTAGAGTGAAGGAGCATCCACAAAATTACAGCAAAATGTAATTTCTCCAGTTTTTTTGATACCTGGCTCAGATTATCTTGTCATCAGTGCACTTCCACTACCTCATGCCTTGAAGAGGCCTCTATCTACCATTTAAGACTCTGGAATGTAGGGAAATCTAATAAGGGAACCCTCCAATGGAGGGTTGCAATGCTGGGCCCATTGCACCTGGCAGTGTGTCTGCCAGCTAAACATGCTTAATGTATGCAGATTCCCATTGCTATAATTTGTAGAACCTGGTCCTTAGTAAGTTTTAGATAGGTAGGCATCTTTTTCTAATAAGGAGCATTCTTTCCTTGGATTCTCCAATTGGTGCTCCCAGTAATTAACGGCAATCACAAAAACAGTAACTATAACCCTTCCTTTTCAAATGCTGCAAAGTAACTCTTCATGTTAGTCATAACAGGATAGAAAAAAGCTGGAAGAAGCATGGCACTTGACACTTAAGACTCAGTGTAGCCACCGGTATTCTGACTGCAAGGAGAAGGACAGCTTGGTGCAGGACATCTCTTCCTCCCCGTTGCTCAGCACAACTCTCATCCTGTAGTCTCCATTGGTGAGGAAAGAAGGCAATTCCATGTTGGGTATGAAGAATTCAGAGGAAGGAAGGCTGTAGGTACCCTGAAAAGAAGAAAAACCATCCCATCAGTCTCCATTGGTTGTTACACTGCCTTTCCCTGTCTATCAGAGTACAGTTTCAGTACCAATAAACCACACCAAGGGTATCTTTTGAAACAGGAGCAGAAATGAGGAAGTATTTACAGGATGAACTGCTGAAATACCTCTTCAGTATAATCAGTAAAAGACGAATGCAAATTAATTTAACAAAACTCTAGGCTTGGACATAACCCAGTATGGAAAATTTCACTGTCTGCTTCTATACTGTTATTCAAATTCTAGAAGCAGTTGTGGATAGTCAACTGCTATCCAGCAAATCTTCTATAGTCCAAGAAGGTGGCTAGCTCCTCTGAGAAAAAGGATAACTACCTATGGCAAGATGGATTGCTAAAAGCAGATTTGAAAAATAATTTGGAAATTAACACTTGCAGAATAGCCAAGAGCAGCAGAAGTGGGCTGAAACGGGCCAAAATAAGGAGTTCTGGAAAACTTGCACAAAGATTGCATTTTGTGGTCTATCTTTCCATAATAAAGCCATATGCTTTCACAGAAAATCCAGATTCCCCTTTGAAAGATGCCCAGTTCTATTTGCGTTAATTCCTTTATTGTTGTAATGCATCATTCTTTTTTAATTGATACGTTTTCACAGAGACAACAGACTGCATTACGGGCCACCTGAATGTATTCCTTTTATAATAATAAGGCTGAGGTTATGTAAATAGTAAACAAAAAAAAAAAACAAACCTCAGAGCAGATTTGACTATAGCTGAAAATTCTGGCTAGTCTATCATCTACTTCTGGACAGAGGTGCATGAATGGAGGCGCACAATTATTGGAGGTGCACAACTTTACGGAGAGAGGAGTATAAGGAGCTGCCGATACCCAAAGGATTTTGTTGCTGTGTTTCCAAGACCTAAGAAACAAAAGGAGGAAGAGGGCTCACCGCTTTGAAGGGGCAGTGACATGGAATGCCGTAGGTTTGCAATGGCTGTGGACATGGCTGGCCTGGAGGGATGAGACTGTCCAGCATGGCACAAGTATCATCGTAGCTGCAGCTCCCAAGCTGATCCACGCAAGGGATTTTTATCCACATATCTCCAAGTTTCTTCTCCAGTATGACAGTTGCCTGGAAATAGACATGAACATTAATATTCTGTCTGAAATTTTCTTCCTGTCATTAATACAACCTGGTGTTTCTCTTCCCCCCTCCCCCAATAGCATGTTGACAGCAAATTAGTTAAAATAACTTGAGAAATCAGTGATTGCACACTCAATTCTCTGAATGTGTATCGCTGTTTATGCTTCTTGCTTGGAAGAAATACAGGTGAAACTCGAAAAATTAGAATAGCGTGCAAAAGTTCATTTATTTCAGGAATGCAACTTAAAAGGTGAAAC